>JAQFZE010000704.1:0-23172 GCA_034695245.1 Dicyrtomina saundersi | reverse complement strand
GGTCACCGACAAGGTTCCCGAGATGAACCCTTCACAATCCGTGAAGCAAATTATAGTTTCTACGAAAGGATGTCCCATGACTGTTGCGATCATTTAGAAAGAATTGACTTCCCTTTCTTTAGTCATCCTGTAGACAGCCCCGAAAAAAGAAGAATTGATCCTCAAGAAATGCTTTTAATTTACCAACAAAAGCTTCTTGGGCTTCTTCATCATGGGGGAAAGTACGAGGTCGCCTCAGACGGAGAGTTAGAGGACGAGCTCCGACAGGGTGGACCGAGTCTGGATCAGTTTGAGAATGAAAATGAAGAGGAAGAAACGAATGATAATCAAAACCAAAATGCTCAACAAAATCAAAGTCACAATAATGTTAGCAATGCTAATCAACCAGAAAATAAACATCAAATTAAAAACAATGCTGTTGAGCCGACTGCAACAGATGATAGTAATAAAATTCATTCTAGTGCCAATACTAATACCAACAGCAGTAGCGCAAATGTGAGCCACACAGAGGGTGTTAATAAAAATGATTTGAACACAAACAGTAGTAGTACTACAAATACAGCTGCTGCAAATCATAACTCAATTCCAACGTATGCTTCCACAACTAAGCTTCGTCAAGGTCAGGCTCAAGGTCAACCAGCAGGGCAAGAAAATGCAAATAGTACTTCAAATCATCAGGGTGTTAATGTTTGGAGAAAAAATACTTCTATACCTATAATAGAATCCGACTTGCTCCCTCGAACAGAGCTCGAGAATGAATACATTTATAAAAGGATCCGGGAAAGGAAGGCATTGTCTGAATCTGAGTCGGAGCTTCCTGTAGGAAAAATTAGGCAGAAGGACACGGTTACAAAGTCGGTGGTGAAGGAAGTTCTTCAAAAAAAAGATAATATTAAGTCTCAAATAGAAAAACAAAAACCTGCACCATCTGAGTACCAATCCAAAATCCAAGAAATATCCAATACATTCAAAGACAGTATCAAGAAAGATGAGGAAGTTCGACAAGAGTGGTTGAAATGGTCCAACTTGGAAAGTGAAGCTAATGTGAAACCTTCAAAGTTAAAGATTAATCCAAATCCCTTGTCAACGACAATGAATTTGAAAGAGGTGAAGGAAAGTTTTTACTCGTCTTTTGATTTACCTATGAAGACAATGGCGCTATCCATGAGATTTCAACCATGTTGGGATCAAAGATCCAAACGGCTCCCCGATCACATCGTTCAGTGGGTTAATGAGTATACAAAGCGAAGACGGTTTCTATTTCAAGATGAAGGTAGTTATAATCCACCGCCTGGACAATGGCATCGTACAGATACAGATTCTGATTTACTTGGTCGATTGTCCATTGAGTTAACACAGGGGGAAGGAAGCCAGCTGCCGTTCGATGATAATTCCGAGTGGAGAAACAACATAACTTATGAAGATTCAACTGACCAAGAAAGTAAAACGGGAATGGGGCAAACTATGTCTTTGGTGAATCAGGACGAGAACCATCTCACATATCTAGACGAAGAGCTTGGAAAAATACAGTCAGAGAATTCAGTAGCCTGGCTCCTAGAAAATTCTTTCGATGACAAAACCGGTAGTGAGTTTCCCCAAAGTAGTCCCCAAACTGTAAGTGAAAATATTTGTGATAGTGTGCTAGAACCACAAGGAAATCCGGAACCTACCCAAACTGGAACCGAAGCAAACACGGAAACTGGTGCTGCAGTAGTTGAGGCTGGCATTGAAGATGAATATCCGTCTTTGTCAGTGTCGGTGTCAGTTCAAAAATCAAATTCAAAACCTAAACCTAAACTGAAAACCGAATCAGAACAATTAATTTCAAATTTCGTGAAAGAAAACCAGAAAAATAGAGAAACAGTACCGGATTCACTAAAATCCCAAAATCAGAATTTGGAATCGGAGTTGGAACAATTATTGGAGGATGGGCTTGAAAATTTGAAATTATCTGAAACGGATCAAAATAAATCACTTCAAAATCAAGATTCATCAGGATCAAAGCCTTGCAAGAAAGAAAAAGAAATAATTACATTAGGGAATAAAGTTACTGTGGAGAAAATTCCTATCCCTGTTAGTAGATCCGGAACTGCATTGGATTCAGAGCTCAAACAAGGCAAAGAAAATGTACCTGCACAGTCTGCACAGACTCGAGAATCCCAGACGCCTGTACCAGCAACCCCAGCTCAGGAAGAACATGAGGATGACACTAGCATCCAGTACCTTCCAGGAATGTTACACTCCAGAAGTCTACCTCACCTTCTTCCATTATTTTCATCCTGGTCTCTCCTTTGTTTGGGATCTTCTAGGTAAGTAAAGCATTACAGTATTTTATATTACTAAACTAAAAACGTACAAATTATTTTGTTACTTTAATTAATTGATTACTTTGTCAGACTTTGACTTGTAGTAGTATTTATGTACTTTTAACTAAGTGTGTAGGCCACAGGTATATGACGAATTCAATGTTTTGTTTCTACTCTGAAAATTGCAGTTTGTACACCCACACTTCAGGGATCACACATCAGCCGGGATTTCTTGCAGGCTCTAGTACTCTCCTCCCATGGGACAAGATGGTGAAAGCTGAGGCTGGTGTTTCCAAACCAATCCCAAGACTTATTCGTGGCCGGAAGCCAACTGGTCGAGCAAGGAGAATAACAGATGAATTCAATGTGAAAGTTTTTATAGGAGTCGAGTATGAATGTAAAAGAGGTCATCGTTTCTTTCTCGAGAGTCCAGATAGAATTCTGCAAACGAATATGAATAACAGTCAGCACGGTCCACCTAATCTGAAGGAAGCTGCGAATATTGTCGCTTTGTCTGATATGCCCCTGTACTACAGATGCCCTTGCAAGTATGTTTTGATTAATTGTCTGTTGTTTTATATTACCAAAACCAAACTCGCACTTTATCAAATTAATTGTGATTTTTAAAAATTCTGCAATGTGGTAATAATTCCTTACTACTTTATTTTTTTTACTACTAGGGAAAGTAGAGACGGCTCTATAATGATTGCTCAACTCATGAGGATTCATGTGATCACACCAAAAGCCCCGGTTCATGTCACGTTGAACCCAAGAGTTCAGCCTGGACCAGCTCCATGTCCAATCTTTCATCCGGGCAACACGGAGCCAGTCAAATTGACACCTAGTTCGTACTGGATGCTTCGTCTACCGTATGCTAAATAAATATAACGCAATTTATTTATACTTGAAGTAAAGTTGGCTGAAAGTGTATTTAAATTCGATTATAATTTCAAATGTGTTAAATTGTAATTTTTTTTTCAGCTACTGCTATGTGGGTGATGACCAAGTTTACGTTCCTAGCAGAGACGTAGCCCGATACAATGGGCGACTTTTGAAAGGTCTATATGACGTGGAATCTATGAGTCCAGACGAGACACAAACATGGGAATTACAAAATAGTTCGATCTCTTAAATGCAAGACACAGGATCTTGAAAGGCTAATAGGTCAGAAAGTTTTATTTTTATGCGGTGTCTCTTCGTCTTTTGTCTGTATAGCTATGTTGTATCCGTATAACAGTAATAAGTAATTTTATACTAGATGCAGGTATGATATTTTTCAAAGCTCAGAACGCAGTCATTCAAGAATTTTAACTACGAGATTCAATTTTGAAATTGTTAATTGATACTGAATTTTTATTAAATATTATGTAATTCTTTTTTCATAAACATCTGAATTTGAATATTTTATACTTTCTATTTACATAAATTACAATAACAATTATTTATGCAGTATGCGTAGTTGCTAATTAAGTCACAATAATAGACTTATTTTTCTTTCCAAATTGTGTACGGGACAGTACACAGGAATTATATAATCTAGTACTGTTCAGTACAGTCAGTATAGTCAAATACGTATGTATTTCTGTTCATAATAATTAATATAAGCACAATAATAGTTCTGCAAAGAATTGACAATCATAATAATAATGTATTTTAGCGTAAAGTGTAAATTGTACCTATACATTAATTCATTAAAATGTATTTCATACCTGTAACGTAACACGATTCATAAACTATACACAACTACAAACTAATAAAAACACTACATTTAGTAAGCATCTAAATGTAATAAAAATTATGTTCTTTCACATAATCAATTCATAATATTTGTATGTACTTACAATATATTATACTACTCTACACATTGTGTCATGATTATAATGGTTTATTAAAACTTTACATAATTGTATATATATATTTATATTTTAAATTATTAGCTGGTGAAGGACTGATGCTTTTACAAGAAGCTATATAGCGAAGCCCTGCAGCTCCAGCAATGTATTTACGACTTCATCGAATAATATTTTTCCTCGTCAGTCTTACAAGGTACTTACTTATAATTATCAATAATATATTGTATAATTATATAATCATTTTTGTATAACATTTACATACAATATTTTTATTTCATAGTACAATATTAGTATATAAGATAATTTTGTTTAATTCAAGTTAACTTTACAGTTTTAATACATAGGTCTACGAATTAGAATTCAGTATATTGATGAATAATAATTACGAAATGATAACACTGGTATATCTCAAAATTTCTAACATACAATAATATTGGCAGAAAAGAGAAAACATTAAAGAGATGAGGTTAATCTAAAACCGACAACTCCTCAATCAAAAAAAAACAAGAAAAACAAATTAACAATAATAAGAATAATAATAGAAAATGAAAGCTGAAAAAAGCAATAGTATAAAATAAACTAGATAAAATAGTTGTAATAATAATTGTTGACGATTTGTTTTTTGAATTTCTTGCACAAATACTACACAGAGGAGGGATTATATAAAACGGATCTGTTGAACCATATTCACTTATGAATGTATCTATGTCAGTGTTAATTGGAAAAAGTATCCAAAAGTTAAATTATATAAACCAACAATATCACTATGTGTTTTGTAGTCTTCGCAAATGTATGTAAATCCATTTAAATCTATACACGTGTAAAGTGACTTCCATGATAATCCGATGTTTTCTTTCTATATACTTGCTAAAAATCGTGGTTGGCTGTTGTTTTGTAAAACTGGCTTGCCTTCAAAATTAATTTGAAATTTCTTTTTATATGTTATTTTTTGAAGCTATAGCAGCCGGCCGGCAGTCGGATCCTTCTAGGCTCGAGTTCAGCAACCGAAGGGAAAGCCAATGTGTCGACCCATAAGACCCACACCCAACAACAGACTTCCACAACAACTGAATATTAATTTATTATGTTTATTCGAGACACACTAACTAAGAGTAATGTGAAGAGGACTCTTCCGCTGATGTTGATTTTGGATGGTGATGGTGTTAACTTGAATTCATTGTAAAAGCAATCTGGAGTCTTGTTTTGATTTTATGGTGTTGTTTTAGTTGTTTGTTTTTTATTTGATTTTTCAACTTGGTAGTTTTTTTAAGTTTATATAAAAAAAACACTCTCACTGCTAGTAACAATGTTAATGTGTGTAGGACGAGGACCAGGATGGTGGGAGATTATGTGTATACAAAATGTACAGAGATGGGTTGAATTTGAATTTCGAATACACAAAAAAAGTACAGAGTTCTTAGTTCTCTCTCTCTCTGACTGAGTACATGTCATTTGCATTGCATTTGGCGTACAGTTTATGGTTTTGTATATATTTTTTCATATTTTGAGAGATTACTGAGTTGTTGTTGAACCACGAAGTAGTGACCCCTTGGGCAATACTATCACCTGAGAGAATGAATGGTAACAATTTCATAATATTGATTGATTTTTATAAAATACTTATAGTGTACATTAATATTAATAAATTGTAAAATAATTATTACTACTTAAGTATGTATGTTATAAGTCACTTATTTAAAATGTATAATTAATAGTTCAATAAACAATACGTTTACGTTTACGCTTATATGTACAACAACAACAACACAACACCAAATGAACATTATTATCACTTTCACTGTGTGTTAAAACACTACTTGTGTGTAAACCCTGAAGGATCTCTACACAACAATATAGCTTGTGCCTCACAACAGCATCTGAATATTTCTCTTTTCATACCCCCAACTTTGTCATCAACATAGTTATGTAGGTATGTACCTATGATTCCTTTTAATTATTACTACGACTACTACTACTACAAATTTAATGTAAATTAGTAGACTATAGAAATTAGAATGGAATCAACGCTCATCATGTATAACATGTTTTTATGTGTAAAGCTAAACTCTAATAATTAATCCTCCCTTTTTAATTTACTGCGCCTGAAATAAAACTACATATTATTATGTCGCTCAGCGACACCGTTATGGACTATTAAAATATATTATGTAGGTACTGAGTACCTTTTGTCTTTTGTTAAGTCAATTTATATAAATATACTGAATTGTTAATTAGAATAGTTAATAGTTACGAATAGTGGGAAAGTTGGCTATTTTATGATCAAATAAATTTTTTCCCACAACTTATATTATTTTGTAATAAGTTCATAATATATACTTATGGCAAGTTAGCATTCGCACTGGTCAATAATTAGGAAAAAGTATTCAGTTTTTTTTGTTTACTTTAGTAATGTACTGGTAAAAATGAAAATAGATCAATGTAAAAAAGATAGGTCGATAGTGCTAAAGTAATCTATGCTAGTAATAGTAGATGGTACGATCTACTATCTACACACTACCAAATACAGGTAATTATATTATACTACTAAACGTAAAGTACAGATGATAGATAACTATACAAGAAAATTACATGTTTTGAAAAGACACTAGTCAAGTGGTAGGTGTGTTTATTAGAAAATTCGGAAACAGGAAATCTCTTTAAAATTATTAAAAATAGATAAATAAATTGAAATTGCTTTAGTAAAGTAAAAATGTAGGTAGGTAGGTAGGTTTTGATTTTTAAAGTAGGAAAAAACAGGCATATTAAGATTTAGCTAAATAATCTAACGTCTAGTGTATAATGTAACCTATTTAGTTACATTTCCAACTAATAATGTCAATAAAAAGACTAACTACATAGTTAAAAGTCATGCTCAATGCTCAAGTACTTATTTGGTTCAGTTAACCTGGCCTGTGCCTCATTTAATTATGTATACGATTATGTCAATCACCTTTTGAAGTAAATTTCTTTTTGATTTCCTATTGCTAAAATCTCACACAGTTTTATGGCACTAAAACTTAAATTAATATCACAGTTATTTGTAATTGGACTTTTGTGCCCATTATATTGCACTCCCTCCTAAGTAAGTTTGCAGTTAATTGTTTAATGATTATGATGATTGAGAATTTTACCATTATATTAGCAAAGCTGTCAAATTGAATTTAGAACCAATGTATTTAAAAATTATTCTATTGTATAGACTCCCAATATATTTGTTTCCACCGACCGTTGTTGATTGATTTGTTATAGGTTAATTTTATTTTGGAAAAGAGCGAGAAAAAGAAAACCATGTAATGTGATTATCAATATCATTATATTTAATACTGAAATATAACAAGCAATAAAATTGTGTGAATAGTCGATTTTAACAATTAATTATTATATTATTATTATTGTAGGAAGGTACTTAATCACAATTTTGCATTTGATTAGCCTATTATTTCGAGATTTTGACTCAAAAAGGCTAGTTCATTCATTTGCCCTTAAAGGTTAAACCGTAACCGTAAATTGATTAACAAACTTTAACCATATTATAGGATTAATTTAAATTAAGATCTGAGTCATCAACAAAATCATACTAAGTTTAAAAAAAAACGAAAATTTGGTTCAATTTAGTTGCCTGCCTTTTTTCTGCTCTATCAATAATCATCAAATCAATAATTAACATGATTCACAAACAATAAATAAATAAATACATAATTTGTATATGTAACTTATTTATACAAAAGGTAGATCATAGTAGATTAGTAGTGTACTGGAATAAATGGTATATATATTTGTATCACGCGAAGATTAAGTAAGCGTGTATTTTGCGTGTTTGAATTTCAGTGTTTGTGTCAGCCGTAATCACCAAATTAAAGGAAAATCTGAAATTTTCAAGAATAATTCATACAAAATCCCCCCACTAAACTATTAACTGTACAAATAATTACTCATTTTAGTCATGATTGGAGTTGCTATTATTATATTAGTAACGCTCCTGGCGCTATTGTCAACACATAATTACCTTTGGCCACATTTAATTTTACATCTAAATTTTACTTTGATTTTGTTTGAAATCAATACAGAAAATTTTACGTGACTAAATTATGCCTGCAGTTTATCATTTTACATGTTAAAAATGATATCTGGACTGCACTCTAATAAAAACCACCAGTTAAGTAGCAATAGTGGTTTTCATTTTACGAAAGTCTAAAGGACCAAATTATGTAATTTGGTTTAAAATACTTAGAAGCACAATTCAAAATAATTTTTTAAAAACTATACAGAGATCACAGTTTGTTATCGTAAACGCCTATAATTAATTATTACAGTTGAATACGTCGTAATTACTTCATGAGACAGAAGCGTAAATACCTACGCTTATTTGCAATATAGCAATTTTAGTATTACTGCAGATATGCAATTATACAAGAATAATTTTTGTATCAACGAAAAATGAAAATTGACAGCCTGTTTTCACTGGCAAGAAAAATGAATACTAACTGACACTACAGACGAATGTAGTTTGGCTGGGTCACAAAATGTAAGAACAAAAAATAGATCTACTTTGACTACTTCCTACCTCTCAAATCACTTCACAATTTACCATTTATAAAAAATCGAGGAAAATCAAGGTTTCTAATATCTGAAAACTAACAAATTATTGAGCACATTATAAACCTCCATCGAAGTGAAGAGAACCCATAAATACTCAACAACTCAAAACTACAACAATTTAACTTATTTGTATTACCACCTAATAATGAATTCCTTTAGTTTTTAATTCGTAATATATTAGTACCTACCTATAGTAATACTAATCGTATCATTTATATAGTTATTGAATATGGAAGCTATGCTTCTCTTTTTTCATTTAATTGGGTATATATCTATTGTATTGTATTGTATCACCACATAATTAAGCACATGGAAGTAACTGAAATTTCTGGACTCAAAAATAGAATCCAATTTCATTCACATTCCATCATATCACAGTCGCGGCGACATACCCATCACAATATTATTACGTTCAATAGTTAAAACCAGAACAATAAATTCAAATCCCATCATGAATAATTAATTAAAATCTCCATCATGGATTATTTAAATATTTGTAATTTAAATAAAAACTGAATCTACTAATGCTGGTTCAACTATGGTTTTAGCGCTTAAATAGCGCTTTGTATAGATTAAATTAACTTATACTAACAGATAACGTTAGTAAAAAAAATACCTGCACAAACGTAGGTATGTAAAAAAAATATCTTGGTATATACTTAAGGAAAGTATTTTTTTAAAACGTAAAACATATTTTAACTATATAATATGAACCACAAACACCATGGATGACAAATTCTAAACAATTTCAATTACAGTCCCAAAATAGGTAGTACATACTTTTAAACTGGACACATGCACATTGATATTTAACTATATTAAAACTTAACGACAATCATACACATGCAATACATATTAATGAGCAAATTGAAAAGGTTGAGAATTATATATCCATGATGATGTAGGTTAATTACACGTTTCAAATTGTAGACAAAATTCAAACTGTGTAATATGTAAGCACATAATATGAAATTGCAATTCGATTAAAACTAAAATTACATTGTTGTAATAATATATAAGTAATACAACTTAAAAGTAATACTGTATACAACAATTAAAATTATTTTAGAGACGTTACACCGATTCACACATGCGACACTATTGGGCACTACCACTGCCCATTTTTTGTATATAAATAATTATAGATATTAATTAATATAATTAATTATATGACTATTTAAATTATTTGTTACCATTTAATATAATTATATCAATGAGTTGAGCAAGTAAATAAATACTACCATAAAATTATGTAGTTTAATACAAAAAAAGTTGTAAATAAGATGTGTACGTAAATATCATTAGGGAATTGTTATAAATCAACTATAGAAAAACAAGCAAAGCGTTACAGAGATGTTGTCAGAAATTTTATTGCCGTTGCTTAAATATGCTTGATCAACAAAGGAACAGACAGCAAGGCTAATAAATAATTTTAATGAATTAACAATGCTAATAGCCTACTTGGAATGACTTAAATTCTTTTTTCTCTTCCACATTTGCTTTATACATACACGAAGGAAGATTTAACAAAAATCTCAAAATGTTTAATTTGACTGATGGTGACTAGATTTCAATCAACCCTCTGACAGATACAACTACACAAATAAAACGGTAAATGATTAACAATAGCAATACATAAAAATTAAGCAAAAAATGAGATTAGTCTTTCAAAATCGACGTAACTATTAATCAGACAATAGGGCAGTTAAAAATAAAACTATCAGTTCCAGCATATTTTCAGTCTTTTGGTTATAAATTCGTAATCTTTGTTTTTTGCTAGAAGTTAAAACTTTTAAAGAGATCAACCTTTGTCTATAAGAATAATCAGGCAACTAACTCAATACGCAATTGAGCATTTACGGAAATCGAAACTAGCACACAAGGTGAAAATCTTGTTAAACAATTCAAAAAGTGAAGGCCTCATTCTACAAAAAACAATCAACAGATAGCGGATCGAAGTGTCCCAGTAAAATCACATAATAAAAACCATTAGGCAGATGCAGACGTTAAAAATTTATGTAACTAAAAGTTAAAAAATAACTAAAAGGTGCAAGCATAAGCTACACAAAAAAACTACTGGCCGCATAGTTCAAAGTAACGCAAAATTACAGAATACAATAAACTATTAGTACAGTGTAGTGTGCACTACTTGAAAGTAAAACTAAATACGACAACAACAGTAAGTAAGATACACGTGTTAAAGCTCAACTACTGCAGGTGTAGTGTAAAAGTGTAAATAAATTAAATTAGATACTAACTGCTCAACCACTTGATAATAATACTGATAAATAAGAACTGTGCTAATGATAATGATGAACTTAAAGTGTAACTTTACCTTACTCTTACTGATGATTTCGCCCTTTTTATTCCTTACAATTCGAAGAATGGTTCGTTTTTTAGCGACTCCCGTGCCTGGAGCAGAAGTAGAAGTACCCGTACCCATTACCTGACGAACGGCAACGGAAGGTGCACTCGAAGACGAACCAGCATTATTAGCATTAGTACGACCTGGCCCTGCTCCATCATCCCCTCCTCCTCCTCTACCCCCTCCAACGCTCCGCACATTCATGTTTATCATTTTCAAATTTGAGTTGAGAACAGACAAATCTCCATGGAAAGCACGTGGATTGACGTAAATCGATTTGCTTGACGATGAGGATACTTCAGATGAAACCTGTTGTGATTGGTTTTGAGTTTGATTTTGGTTTTCAACAGTCCGAATATCTTGTCTTCCTGCCCCGGCTCCAGCTCGTTGCATCATGCCACCAGTATTAGCATTGACTTTAGGTTTATTCGACTGATTTGGCTGTTGCTGTTGAGATCGTGACTGACCACCACCACCACCAGCTCCGGAGGGAGCATTATTTAAAATACGAACTTCTCGGCGTGAGTTGTCATCAGCTGCAGTAGATGTTGATGTTGCTGTTTGGGAACTACTCTGACTTTGACCGCCACTGCTCGTTAGTTGCTGCTTTTTACGACGATGCTCTTTCTCTTGTAAGATTTGAGCCCGCATCGCTTTTTGCTCTTCTATCTTGCGGAGGTAGTCTGCATCTAAGCCCATGACCTTCTGAAAAATAAAAGTGACACGTTTCTCATTATAAGGAAGCAGAAACTACTAAAAATACCTGGATAGATCGCATCCGTTTTCAACTTTAAATACCTGCGATTCCTGGATTATTTTAATCACTTCGTCTTGTTTTGTGTTGTCTTCGAATCTGTCCACTTGCTTAGTTACAGGAGGTCCAAGTCTTCCATCTAAACGCTGAAAGAATCAATTGAAATTAAATTTAGACACTACATAGAAACTTTCATCTCAGACATCGAACTCACGAGAAAAGTTAACAGAATTCTTAGCCTTAAAAAAGGATCTCGCTTTCCAATTTAACCATCGTTAAAGTTTTAAAGGGAGAACCTCAAGACTATAACAGTAATGCTAACTTTTCTAGTGAAATCGAAATCAATGTCTTACTGTGAGTAAAGTAAACAAGCCATTAATATTAGTTATAGTAATTTTTACCTTTTCTGGGCTGGCATATTTTTTCCGGTCTGGACCAGATGAGTAATCATCCCTAAAATCTCCTACCCTCTTCACTGGTAATCTGGATGAAGGGCCAGAACTTGACCGACTATCCTCGTAGTAATCTTCGCCCCGATGATCCCGTCTCTCCCGATAGTCTCGGCCTGAAGGACCACTACTGCTAGATCGTTCTTCATAGTCATAGTAACGGTCCCTATCTCTATTCCTCTCTCTCTCCCGGTCCCGATCTCGCTCATACTCTCGATCTCTTTCATATTCATATGAATCACGTCCCCGCTCATAATCTCGATCTCGCACCCGTTCATATGAGTCATACGAGTCCCTCTCTCGCTCCGCCCTGTACCGAGGCTCATCCGCAGCAGCAGCAGACCCATCATTCTTGTAATAGTTCCTTTGGGGATCACTGTAATCTGCACTCAGGGGTAGTATAGGATTGGGCTCAATACTCACACTTCTTCCTCCTGCTCCCTCAGGGTAAAATGGATTAGGCCGAATTTCTGCCTCTTGATGGAAAGGATGCTGCTGTTGTTGGTGAGGGTGTGGCGGGCCGGAATGTTCGAGATGCCCTTCTCTAAAAGGATTTTGTCGATTCATTATTTTTTGTTGAGATGGTGGAAACAACGGTGGCTGATTTTGCATTTCATGCAATAGCGGAGGACCATTTAGCTGCTGTTGTGATTGTTCTTGGCCTGGAGGTGGGAAACGGTGTTGATGCTGATGTGGTGGACCTTGATTATAGTTCATTTGCGGGGAACGATCTCTGTGCATTTCTCCACCTTGCCTCATAGGTGGGTAAAACGGGTTAAGGTTACCATGCTGTTGTTGCGAGTGCTGTTGTTCCTGAGGCGGTGGAGGGAAATTTTGATTTTGTTGATGCGGGGGCATAAAAGAATGGTGAGGACCACCGGGACCCCCAGGGCCAGGAGGAAGTTGTTGATGCTGCTGCATTGGAGGTATTGGCAACTGTCCACCCTGTGGACCTGGTATCACACCACCGCCATTCTGATGTAACATTTCATCAGGGGGTGGAAATCGGGGTTGTGGCTGAGGGAAGGGCTGACGTATGTTTTGATTTTGAAAGCCGTCATGGAAGGCATGTAGGGGATGACCTTGCTGCTGACCTGGATGAGGTCCCATCAAGCCCATAGGAACATTGAAATTATTAAACTGTTCGGGGGGTGGGGGCTCCAAACGTCTGTTCATGATTTGTGGATTTCCTGGCCCAATGACAATGATTTGTCCTCGAGGTCCAGGTCCTAAATGCTGCTGATTTTGAAGTTGTGGTGGGGGCATCTGTTGTTGCGAATTGTTAGGATTTGGATGCCACTGTTGCTGAGGGGGGCCCCCTGGTCTAAAGGGTGGTTGGGGTTGGGGATGTCGATGACGAGGCCCAACACCTCTAGGCATAGGCCCCGAGTTACGAGGACCCATAATAAACTGATTTGGATTTTGAGGACCAGGAGCTCCCATCCTGGGTCGCATTTGCCGCACAAGAGGTTGCCTCGGACCTTGACCCATAGCAGGACGTTTGGGGCTAATAGTAGTGGCAGCTTTAGGTACTCCCCCCGTGGCAACTTGAACAGGTTTATTAATTATATTCACATTCTGACCAGGACCAGTTGGAGGTTTTCCAAGAACATTTGGATTTTGGTTACTATTGTTTACATTAACTTTATTCTGTTGAGTTGGGGGGCCTTGACTTTGACCTTGGGGCTTTACATGTTGAGGAATGGTATTTCTAATAGATTTCGACAGGGGTCGAATAGGCTGATTAAAATCAATGAACCCACCCTCAAGTTGATGGACAGGGTGCCCTCCTTGGGGATGATGTGGCATTAGTTGATTATAGTTAGGATAACGTAATAAACCAGGACGTGGGCGTGGACGATCGCCTAAAAGGCTCGGTGGTCTCTGCTGCCTCTGATTTAGCGGTCCCCCCATCATCCCCATTCCTCGAGGGCCCAAGTGTCTCGGACCATGTCCGCCATGACCCCCATGTCCTCCCCTCATATTATTAAACCCACCACGGCCTCGACGAGAATCTAAATTCTGAACGTGGCCAAGCCTTGGATTTCTTTCTCCTGCAATAAACATAATAAAGAACGTCTTTGAAAATGAGTAGAAATTTCTGAAGTTTATTCTGTGCTTGAATACACAGTCGAAATTTTTTAATTTTTAACAAATCGTTAAAAATAATAAACGACAGAGCTCAAATAATAACGAATACAAATAATTGGTGATTAGTAAAAGTAGCAGCTATTTAATTTACCCAGCGTTGTAATCGGTAGTCCTTCTGATCCCGATACGGACGAAACTGAAGAAGATGAAATACTGTGCTTTGACATATCTTCCGTTTTCCTTTCAGACTGGAATCTAGATCGATGTCTTGGTTCGTCATCATCATCACTGTCCACCGCCGAGGCAGACTGGGACTGGGTCAATAAATCACGAGACGGAGTCGACTCTACAATACGCCTATTACTGCCACTACCACCACCCCCTTCCCCATCTGATGTCAGTATTGTTATATTATGCTGAGTATCATGCTCATGGCTGTCTTCGTAAGATTCTTCATGGATCTGACTTTCATTATGAAATGTAACAGCACGATACTTGACAGGAGCTAATTCATTTGTTTCGAGGAGCAAGTCTGGAGTTTCTAGTTCTTCATCCCCTAGTTCTAGGTCTAGTACGTCCTCTCTAAAAATTAAATGATACATTTTTTGATAGGATTATTTACTGCACAGTTACGAATGGACTAAAAATATACACCAATTAATGTTCAATTTTTAAGATGTAAAACAACATGTGGTTAACAATGAGAGCTATATTAAATTGACTGCTGTACTTACTCTACATATTCTTCTTCCTCTTCATCTCCCTCGTACAATAATTCTTCTTCATTTATTGAACTCTGGAAAATGTACGAATGTTTCGTTACTCCGCCCTTAAAATCCTATTTTCAAATGAATATCAAAATGATTAGTAATTATTAATAGAGCACACTAAATAGTGTTAAAACGAATAAATGTAGTTACAAAATTTTCAACATTTAATTTTAAAAAGTTGAATATTATACACCCAAAACAATGTATGCTCATACCTCTTCATCATCAGAATTAAGCAAAATATTTTCATCGACTTCTGCTTCAGCTCTGCCATTCCCTTCATCCCCTGAATCGTCCAGCAAATCCATGCTGTATCTAGTTAACACCTATTTTCAAACCAAAGACAAAATAGTTGATGGTTAACGTCAATGTGAATTGAACAATCAATTATGTTTCCTTGAAGTGTTATATCCTGTTGTTTGCTAGCTAATGATTACACTTAGTGATTCACGATTTTGAATTCATATTTATTTCGCCATTCTCTAAAAAATAGGAATTATCGAAAGTATTGATCTTTGAATTCTTGAATTAATAGTTGATATTACTATCATGCTTCTACAATTTGGTTTTCCAAAAAATGAAGCTGTCAACTGTTAACCGATTCAAAAGTTTCAAGCCAGTTTCCGAGTCACCGTCAGTCAACCTTAATAAACATTTAAAATTGAAAATCCTCGAAACTATAATCTACAAAACTCAAGTAAGTAACAACAAGAAACAACCAAGTTTTATCTCAAGCTATGTTATAAAGTACACAACAACAACCGAGTTTACGTTAATATCATACGTCATTGTCATTGCATTACACGTACAGGATTAGCCTCAACAGCCCAACAGTTTATTAGCATTTAAAAATCGAAAAATGAAAGAATTCATTAAAAAATAAATACAAGCAAGGGAAAAATACCACAAGATGCCCGCAATATATTTGATACTCTGCGACTATTACGTTCGATTAAAA
This sequence comes from Dicyrtomina saundersi, assembly GCA_034695245.1. Lineage (NCBI taxonomy): Eukaryota > Metazoa > Arthropoda > Collembola > Symphypleona > Dicyrtomidae > Dicyrtomina > Dicyrtomina saundersi. Next base: position 7,027 of record JAQFZE010000704.1, on the reverse strand, counting down.
CTTTTTACAATTTATTTTATTCTGACCTAAAAATAAATGTTGCATCGAAAAATAAATACAAAATACGTACAATGAAAGATAAGTAGCTAGCAATTATGAATTAAACTCGTAATTGACTTTCAACTGTCTGTGACTGGGTTAGTTTCCAAAAATGGTTTGGAGTTTTGGACTGACAACCCCAATGTCGAAATGCGAAGTTCAGTATTAAGAACAATTAACAATCACAAGTAACAAGTCAACTTCAAAATAATAATAATTCGATAGTTTGTATAACACCACTAACACAGTTAGTCCAATTAACTAACTTGTAATTAGTGCTTAAAGTAACAGCGAAAAGCCTATTCATATTCAATATTATATACATTAATTGTTAGTTTTAGTAAGTTTCAAATATCTACAACAAACCATTCACATCCACCATCAACTTGAAATAATATGCACCACCTTCTTAAAATGTAAATGTTACAACAACTAAAATTTAATTTAAATATTTTACAAACCAACTTCAAACTTACCTACTTAATTATAGGCTCCTCTTCAATTCTGAATGTTAATGAGTGGTATATTATTCTGAATTATTATCCCCTCCACTTGTGACTTGTTTTGTTAATAATGCTCAGTTCAAACTTGAATCGCAATCAAGTATCCGTTACCAGTTGCCAGTTACCACTGATTGAACTAACACATTGAATGGTTAAATTCCCATTTCACTCGCTATTTGTCTTCCAATCGCATTTTGCTGTTTCGAATTTGTAATGTGTAATCTTTGGAAGTTTGGTTAATTTAGTTCGGAACAGGTAAAACCAAACCAAGTAATAAAATAAAGAGATAAATCCTAAAAGACCACACACAGCTTGTTCTCTCACAATTCCTAGTAGTCGTATTTCTGCACTTCAACTAGTCGTAACCTTAATTTGTAACTACTGGAGTACATACTAAAAACTACTAAAAGAAAACGAGAGAAATTCTACACCAAAAGATCGAAGAATAATAAATTCAGTTATTCTGCCTTTTTAGACTATAAGCAAGCGCAAGCCATTTTCATAAAAGTAAGTAGGTACCTATCTAAATGTAAAGGGCTACACACAACACACGTCAGAAAGAGGCAATCTTACTTCCATGCTAATGCATACAAAGTACATACGCTGTATCACTCGCTAAAAACTTAAGCCAAATCCCTTGTTCCACAATAAACCCCTGCAGAGCCATGCATAAGTAACGTTATTAAATTTCAAACGTTTGCCATATTTATGTACCCCCTTCAACTATACAGTACGGCATTCGGTAAACACCTTTTGCCCGTATTTTACACTACGTCATTTACGAAAATTCTCAACAAAAAGAAGCCCGAGGCCACGGCAGACAAAAAAAGCAGAAGGGTGCATCAAGGGGCTATGCGTATATTATGTATACTACAAGATAAAAGTATGTTATTTTCCCCTTTTTAAAGAATTTTAACCCAAACACCACATTCCCACTCCTGGCTACTCAAAACAATGTGTGCGAATGTCCCCCAGAATTCTCTCATCAGGAATTTCTAGTCGTTCAGATCTCAACAGGAAAAAGAGCTGCGTTTGCATTGGCTTAGCCGATGGGAATTGTCCACAAATTATGTCTCCAACTTGGAGGGGGGGGGGGTGGATTCTAAGAACTTTTTAATTTAAGCCCATGCTAAAAAAATTCTTTTGTTCCACCGAACCGTGAAGGAAATGACTAAACGTACCGTAGTGGTAGGCAAAGGTGGGTTTAATAAATTTTTCCAATTTTTGTCGTAACATAATATGTGAACGGCCCCATTCTAGGTGGACGTAGAATGACTGTGTTTCAACTTTCTTACTTTCTTCGAAGCAAACAAAAACAACCAGATTTGCAGTACTAGAACTTGCAATGCAAACCAAGCTATCTTAAACAGAGATTAAAATTGGATAGCAATTTTTGCAGCTTGGTTACTTACAAAGGTAAGTCAATGCATACAAAGTATGGATTTTAATTCACTCGTAGTGAGTCAAGTCTCAAAGTGGCCCGAACGAAAGTTTAGAGATTGCGCGTATGGGGTGTTAACGTTCAACTTAACGTTTCACGTTTCGGGATACACGTAGATGTCGGGGCGAAATGCTAAAATAATTGCTCACTACCAGTCAGTACTGAAGATAATTGTAATTATTGTAATAATAATTAACTGCTAAGTTACGTACAAATGCGTAAGTCATAAATTACCTATTTAGCTTACTTATAATCATAATGGAATTTTTTATATCTCTAGATAATATTACTATTATCTACTTACAGAATTGCTGTTCATATTTGACCCTTTCTACTATTATTATGAACGGAAGTTAAACCACAACCACAAGTAAGTAAGTTCAAATGGCGAATATTATTACTAATTAATTGTGGTGTAGTATTGAAGTAAGTACATACATGTTAACATACAATTTTTCTAAAACTTAATCATGAGGGTAATTGTTGCATATTCTAAACATATCATAAATGGCGTAATACAAAGTTACAAATAATATCAATTACCCAGCTTACTTACTTGATATGTTTGCTAATTAATTATATCGTGTAGACGGTAGTTATATAATATATAGCAAGTATGTTTTTGATACTTTCGAATATTGTCATTTTGAATTTTGAATTTTAAGCATATATATGAACTAGTAATTAGTATAGACAGATTACGAAGTGTTGATATTCTTGCCGCGTGGCATTTAATGAGTTGTATTTTGTCAATTCTGTAGCCCTAATTATTACTATAATAATTTTATTTTGCCCGCTCTAATCTTAAGTTTGCCTACTAGTATAAGTTATCAAGTAATTATTGCTAACATATCGAATTAAGATAATTTAGTTGTCCGGCGTGGCAGCCAGTAATGTAATAAGTGCTGACGAATAAACTATAATTAAAGATTAACGGGGTTGGGGGAATAATGCCGGATGGAGGTACTACTTTACCACAAAACCGCTGGCTGAAAACGTTAATACATAATATATTTAGGTTTACACAGTTCCATGTTTGCGTAACCTGTAGCTATGGTTTATTTTACAAAGTACAGATATTCTACGATGACGATAAAGCACCTTAAGTATAAAGTACCAAATAAAAATGTAAACGTATAAAAAGTTAATTTGTTTAGCATTTACAGAATTGCTATAAAATTTGCATGTTATACAATACGTTTCCTCGTAGCTCGTCAAGTGCAGTGTATATAGTTATAGTTGGAGATACCCCGGCTTTTGGTAACCTTCAAAATACTTGTTTTTCGATAATTGTTACAAAAAAGTTGGAAACGTGAGAATTGGGGATTTCGAAATTCTGATTTCCTTGAATCACTTCATGTTCATACCTACTTATATACATATTGCATATTAAAAGTGGTATTTCTGATTTTTATAAACACATTCTTTTTGATTTGTCATTCTTATTGCAGTTTAGGTGATACTTCATACAGCAATTACAATTGTACACCCGGGTTCTTGTCCATGTTCACTATGCACGTCGCCAGGTTGTACGGTTATATACCCAGAAGTATGCCCCCGGAACCCGAACCGGGACGCTAAATAAAACGAAGGGCACTTTACCACACTATACCTTTGTAACTTGAAAATTTTTAGCATTTTAAGGCATTTAAAACAGTAAAACATAAGACATTTTGTCAAAAGCATTTCGTAACCATATACATAAGTCATCCTTCGAAGATGCATTTTATTAAACACTGCAGAGTTCAATGCTTTCATCAGCGTCATAATTATTGCATATTAACTTATTACACATTAATTTTTGTTCTTTAAAAGCTTGTACATTAAATAAAAAAATCAACAGTCAGCAGTCCGTGAGTGTAAAATGCATGTGCCTACAATAATATTAGTTAAAAAACTAATCAAATAAATTATCCCATAATGATAGTACATCTGCGCATAAGTACCTAGTTCAACTTCAAAGAACGCTTTTGTTAACACTTCGGTCGGGGCAGGCCGGGGATGGGGAATCGTCCGAAAATGTGGGGCTTTAATAATAAATTAGTCACTACTTCATTATAGTCATTAACCATTCATACACGTGTAACTAACGGAGATGAAAGCGAAAAAAATTAACGCCACGTTAGCATTATATATAGCGTGAGTAATCTTTTCCTTATTTCCTTCCAACAAAATTGGCTCGTAAGTAAGCACACGTGAACGTTATGTTATTCCAAAAATAAGGTGATATATTATGGCAAATGCTATGCATGCTACTTATATTTTTGATGAGAAATGAGAAATCGTTTTCTTTCAGCAGATCGTCAGATTTCGTGCTACATGCGGACATGAAAACCAAATAACAAAAATTCGATTTTATTTATTAGTATTTGAGTAGATAAGTATTTAAGTAGATAGATATATATAGCTCAACTGAATTTTGAGGGTATTTCAGAAAAATAAATATATAAGGCACCTCAATATAAAAAATAAAAATTAAGTACTTAAAAGAAGTTTTTAGTTTAGGTGAGTGTGTGTGCGTGTGTTAAAGTAGGAAAAGTAAAGTTTGAGTAGTGCAATTAACCTGCCATGTAAAACCAAGAAAAGTTTGTGGAATAAGCTTATGGGGTAAATTGGCATAGGTTAATTGGCGGAAGCCTTAAAGGATAAAAGTTGGATGGATATATGGACTATGGACATGGAATCCGGAATCTGCCCTGCACCTGTGCGTTTTGTACATGGTGGCGTGACTGTGTGACAACAGCAATCCAAAAAATCCAATCCTTCTTTACACACTTACAGGGGTCGTGCATAAAGGACGTCAAGTAGGGAGAGGGTGTGCTGGATTTATTCCCCCATCCTAAATGGTGGGGTAATCCCAAAATTTGTGCTGACGTTATTAGGTGACGGATTGTACAAATTGAACTTTTGCAGTACTTTTTTGTATTCGGCGAGTATAGCATAGCACTTTACTACCGCGCTGTACTTCGTTCGTACTTCTTTGACTAGTGTACTTTTGGTACTCTGTGTGTGTGTAAATGTGTAGCACTCGTCGGCACGGCACTCGTTTTTAGGCACTGGCACTAGTGTTTTTTCACTAAAACTTTTTAATTACTTTTTACTACACTGTGTGTAGTAGTGTTGGTGGTGTGTGTGTAGTATTTCCATCGGAGTCAATAACGAATTTGAAGTCGACATCGGCAGTCAAAATCCGGTCACACTGAGCTCCTCCGTCAGCCGTCAGCAACCAGCACCAGCAAGATGAACTCCTTCAACTTGTGGTTCTAATTTAAACAATTAAGTAATAACCATTTCACCTTTGAACTTGGTTTGGTTGCTGATCCAACTATCCTACGTTCAGTATTATAATTACCAGTATCTAATTTTTTCAATCTTTAACGACTCAAAGAAGAACCGAAATTCGGAGGAGGATTCGGATTCGGAGGATTTAGAGGTAGGTTGAAATTCAACTTTCACTTTTTCTGCACAAGTTCTAAGGTTGTTTTTGGTTTTTGGTGTGGTATCATCGTCGTACAATTGTAAGTTGTTAAAGTTTGTGTTACGTCATAAAACCTAAAGTGTTACTAGAATAAAGTACTGAATACTAAAATTGATTACTCATAGTCAGTTGATCACTTCATCATCAGTTTTGGTTGTTGGATTATTTGTCTTCAGTTTTGTATATCTATCATCTATATTCAGTATTTGCTATTCGCGATTCGCGCTTCCTAACACCTAATTTAACATTGATGATTGGGAATTTTAATTGTAACAACTAATTGGTTGTTGGTTGAAATAATGTTAGTTTTGTTAGTATTAGTAAGTTGTATTTGGTAGTAATTCAAAATTATTATGAGTTATGATTTTTTATTTTTAAATGTTTCTTTTTGACTAGCCAGCAGCCAGTTGCCAATCAGTGCAAAGGCAAAAGGAATTGAGGTTAAAGTTCTCAGTTAGTTTAAATACAGATTACCAAAATACGAAATTCAGGAAAGGCTGTTCTATTTGAATATTATTTGATGTATTAAATAATAATATATTGATAGTTGGAGTTCAAAAGGTATGGTTAGGGTTTACTGGTTTACGTTTGAATTTTGGCTCTTAATATTTAATCGGTGATCGGAAGTCGGAGAGGTTAAGCATGTTCGGATTTCGTGAATTTGAAATGTTTGAATGTGAAATTTTATATTTCAGAGACTAATTGTAAGTTATGTTGAATGTCAGCTGACAGTGACTAACAAAAACAACAACAATTAAGCAAGTTAGTAAATAATGTAACGGAGGAAGTGCAAAGCAAGAGATTCTGAATTTTCATTTCGTTCAAAACGTCGTGTTTCTTAATGCATATGTAAAAATAAGGATTTTTTTAGAGGTATTAAAATCGAAATAAAAGTCAGGTTGTGTTTGTTGGTATAATCAAGATAGAAAAAATAATGTTAAACTATAAGAACATCATCTGTTGTTTGAAAGGAAAAGGAAAAATAAAAATGTTGCTTTATTACAACTTTGTTTATACTTATACTAAACAAATATTAAGTAAATTAGCTACACACAATTTTTTAGCATTGTCATTAGCAAGTAATTACTAATTGTAGCACGTAACTGTGTCAAGTGTGTAAGTCTACAAATCAATAATAATGATTATTAATTTATTAATGATCGAATCAAAAACATTCGTAAAAACACTGTCAAATTGAAAATAGAAATCACTAAGTAAATAATAATTTAATAAATAAGCGTATCTGTAAGTATCTGTAAACTGGGAGCAGTCTAGAGATTATTAGAAACTGCATGCAGTAATTTATGTAAATATTAAGGGCTTAATAGTTGGAATTAAGTACTTAAGCATAATATAGTTTGTAAAATTCGTGCTGAGAGTGAATGGCGAGTGCAAAGTCTAGGTATATTTACAATATATTTACTATTTACACTGAAGTTTGTGTCTGTAGTTTTGGTAGTTGATATTTGCAAGGCGGTGTGAGTATTGACTAACGTTTATTAATCAATATATTGAGTATGCCGTTAAACTACATAGTACTTACGTAAAATGTCTGAAGTGATAAAG
>JAQFZE010000703.1:0-23202 GCA_034695245.1 Dicyrtomina saundersi | reverse complement strand
TGCTCTGGAATTATTGACGGAAGTCAAAGTCAAGTCATTCTCTGTCTGTGCTATAGCAGAACTGTAAGTGGAGGAAGGACTGTAGACAGCTTAAATTTGATGCTGTTTTTTTTTATATAAAATGTTATTATGTGATATTTCATCCAGGGTCGTCCATAAATGACTTGAGTAATTTTCCCGTCGCTACCCTCCCCCCTCTCATGTAATTATTGCAATAATTTAAAAAAAATAAGCATGTACACAATTTAAAATTGTCGTAAAAGTTCCCAAAAGCCAACAAAAACCACCCACCCCTTGCCCGGGTAGAGGCAGTATGACGACATTACGGACGACCCCTAATGGATTCTTGTATTGTGAGACAAACGGGAGGAGAGACAAAGGGCAAGACAAGTGTACATTTACTCTGATTCCCTTCCTGTTGTTCAAGTGAAAATATTGACATCATTCTTAACTTGTATTCCTTCAATGATTTTTTTTTGTCCCGTTTTTGTCTTTTCTATTTCCTACGCTCTTTCATACTTTCTACATAGTCTCTTTCTTCAATGTTTGATGGTCGTCGTCGTCGTCTTGGTCTTAAGCTTTAGCACTCGTGTCTCTGTGTGGTCTTGTACAACGTTGCGGAATGACGTGATATATTGTTGTTGTGTGATATATAAGTAATGCTACGTTCCGCGCTCGGTCCGTGTCGGTTGTCGGTCGTGGGTGGTATAACGTTTGGAATATTGGAGAAAGTCAAAGTGGGAGAGGAAGAAGGGAAGAAGAGAGGGAGAAAAGTTGTATGTAAGTTAAGTAGTTTGTTGGTTGGTTCGTTTGTTTGTTTGTGTTTGTAGTGGAAAACTTACATGTCACCATCCTTGATGAACAATTCTGGACGTTCTTGAATCACATTGTTCTTCATCCACTCTAGTAAAACTTCCATTGTCCCTTAATAACATAACAATAACAATGAGTGACAACTCCTTCTCTCATGCATTCTCCACTCCACAAAACAAAACAACTAAAAAAAATGAGCGAGGGAGGAAAAGAAAGAAAGCAAAAAAAAACGGAGGAAAAAGAATCATAGGACTGCGAGCTTTCTCTCATCCGTCTTTCTATAATATATCCCTACTTTCAGTTCCTTCCGATGTCCCCAACCAAAACCAATACCATATCCATTTCCTACAATATTTACATTTATTGATATCTGGTGGCTCTATATGTTCTTTGCTTTGATTTCAACTGAAGGAGCAAAATAAGTTTTCCGTAGTCTCCAGCTTAAAAAAAAGGTTTACATCGTATGTATTTAACTAGGATTTTAGGATTTTATTCCGCTGAATACATTTTATATTATGTGGTACAAAAATTAGATATTTTCATTTGAATTTTATCTAAAAGTAAAGCAGGTAGTTTGTTTTTATTCTTCAATGAGAGTATGTATGTAAAACACCCTGCGTATAATATTATTCGATTTCCTTTCCTGGAGATGTTTTTTTTTTCTCTATTCCTTTTTTTTCTTCAACGCGTTAATATTAGTATGTATATTATCTTATATTATAACGTGTGCATATAAATATACACTGAAACATGGGATTTTTTCTATTTTAGCTTTTTTTACGAAACTTAAGTGATTTTCCGATTCTGATGACAGTTTAATAGTAGTTGCTTTCTTCTTGGAATTATTTCCTTTTTTTTTCTTCAAGCAAACTTTTTTTAGTATATCTATCATCTGTTATAGGATTACGATTATCTCATGTGGATTTTTTTTCAATATTATATTAAGTATTAGCAATATCCTCCGTGTCTTATAGTTCTTCCGCTAGTTCTTTTGATCCAGCATCGGGAGTATCTGTTCCGCGGTGTAGCTACTAGCTACTAGTATGTACACTATACAATATATTCACTATGCATGCAGTTATTATTATAGTTCCAGTATATTTTTGTTTCTAGTGTAAATTACAGTACTGCTGTATTTTCTATTTTGTGCGGGGTTCTTTTTACTGATATTGGATAATAATCGGGAGTGTACACATGTAGATAAATCATGTTCGGAAACGCAATGACAACGTATATGTATTCTAATACAGATAAGTTGGAGTCGTTATTTGGTATAGTGCGAAGGGATGGGTGATGGGTGGTATTGGTATTGGTCTGCGGGTCCTTTCATTATACTTTAGTTCTTGATGGTGTCTGAGACTTTCGACAATAACAATCAAACTATTATTATTATTTTTATGTTTCTTGTTTTTGGGTCCAAGGCTGCGACGACCCCCGTTTTCATTTAATATTTAATCGTAATCGTAATACAGAACACAGCTTTTATATTTTATTGGCGGAAAAAAAAGAGAGGCAGTGAGGGAGTGAATGCTACAGTATGGTGTGTCTCTGGAGGAAGAGAATTACTATTGTTATTGCTATAAATTTAGTGTAATTTATATATCCTATATTTACACTTACATTTTTCGCCGGGTGGTGGTGGTGGTAATTTCGCTTCCAGATCTCGTACACCCCCAAATATTATTTCTAAGCCGCCACTGTAAGTTACATAAAATACATATATTATCATTGCTGAAGCTTCAAAATCAAGGCAAGCCATCAAGTGCATTTCAATTTTGCTAGAACCAACGGGGAATATTTTGCATTTTCAGAAAGTGCAAACAGCTTAAGTAATATTTGTTTAAAAAAAGGTTAATAACGTGGTTTGCCCACTTAAAACGTCGTAAATTTAAATTAATCCCTTTAGCCCTTCTAAGAAGGCGTAAATACATACAAATAAATGGGATTTATCTTACTTTAAAAAAAAATCAATGCATGAATTTTAAACTTCGTTGAAATTGCTAAGCTCGTTATTTATTAGGTAATTTACATTGCGAAAAGTAGCTTCAGTTTCAAGCTTTGTTTCCTTTGCACAGAAACTTATCGTTAAAGTGTTTTGATTTTAGCTAAAACTAACGTTATGGTTGTTTTAGAGCTTCAAGAATAATACACATCGATATGTAGGTATTTTTCAGTCACGTTACAACCATATATTCTCATTATAACTATTATAACATTATTTTAAATTAAATGTTGACTTGGCTTTATTATTGTTACGTACATATTTTCACACCTTCTTATCTAAATATTATTATTAGAATTATTATGCTCGTGTATTTTTACCGAAAACTTAGTTTAACAGTGATGAATGGCTCAATATCAGCTACTATTCCCGATGGAGAAGCTTCAACATTTAGCTTCGGATTTTCTCTGTTTGATGCTGATACCGAGCTTGATTTAATATCTCCAAGTTCTGTCCAGTTCTGCACCTACAATTACAAAATGTAAGGAAACGTAATCAATTTGTACTAGAAACCATGTCGTTGAGCGCTAAATACATAAAATGGTACCTTCATAATATCTGTCATATTGCTACGTGTAATGTTTTATTTACAAGGGTAAACTGAAATCAAATTTCTAAATCCAATTTCTAAAAAATTCAAAACAAAAAAGTTTATAAAGTTTTACCTCAGGTACTCCAGCTTTTAAAGTGAAAACATGACTGTCACTTTCACTTCCACGGTCTTGCGAATCTGTGCTCGTCCCTTGAGTCTCCACATCCTTATTTTCGGCTTTTGTGTTCAGCACAGGTGGTGATGATAGTGGTGGTGGTGGCTGAGTTACTTCCGGTGAGCACAAGCGTAAGCCTTCCAGTGTTTCCACGAGAGAAGGATTATCAACTTTCTCAGTATTCACAGTGTATTTTGCGTCGGTGAGTTTTTGCTGGGGTATGGAAGTACTATTCTGAGCAGAAGATGCTCCTAAGTCTCTCGTTTTATTCGATAATTTTTCAGTTTTCCTCAGCTCCACGGCTGCTGCATAAGGTGGATCAATGGGTTTTTGAACAGGTTCACGAAGTACATAATCCGGCGGGAGAGGATAGGTTGTTTCCGAATCAAAGCCACTAAGGTCACCACATGCTACAAATGGAACCGCAGCTGACTCAATCCCAATGTCTCGAGGCCAGTCTGGAAACGCAACTTTTGGTACGAATCCTTCCGGCAAATGGAACTTACGGCCCACTATAAAACTAAAAAATATAAGAAAACAACCACACATTATTACAAGGATAAAAATTTTTAAATAACTTGTTTTACTCTCCTGATTAACAACTTTTACTACCAATAATAATTACCGATATATTTTCCCTAAAAATTCGACACTGTATGAACACTATTTATTCAAATTGGATTTCATGCAAGGTGCTTCGTGTAAATAAATAATAAAAAGCACGGCCAATTTCCTGGTAGAAACGGATTCATAGAAAAAATAATTTATTATAATTTTATTGAAAATTAAATGTTAGTAAAATATGCCGGATATTATTTAAATTACAAATGGTTTGTATTATTTGCACGATTAATATTAAAATTAGCATAGTCTGATGGGAAGCAACGTCCAATGACGAAACCCTCGTCCTTGACTTCAAAGCAAGAGAGACCGTCGTAGCATGTAACATAGGACTCCAGTTGGGTTTCCTCAGCTTTTGGTGGCTCTGGATCCGGGACAGAGCAGGCAGATCCATTCAAACTCTGACACCGCTGAACACCCTCATTCCATTTCATCTCAATGGATAAAAAACTACCAATATTAACAAGGTACTCCATGATTTCAGGGTCATCCTCTTGAAAAATATCATAGTATCTTAAACTATTCCAGGAGAAGCAGTCACACTCATTTGTCAAGGGATGACAAAACAAATTCGTCTCGTACATTTTACACTGATTTAAATGGGATGTTGAGTCGTATGATGAGCATGAGGTGGCGTAGTAAGAATGAATCTTAGTTTCCTTCTTAGTGCCCTCTTCTTCGTGTCCTAAATATGAGGATTTCCTGTAGTGGAAATAGTAACTGTTACTTTCAGTCTCTGGCTCAATCGTGGCTGCTGTAGTAGTTGTTGTTGTTTCAACTTCCACGGAAGGCTCCGGAGTTGGAGTTGGAGTTGGCTTCGGAACATACGAAAAATAATGGGAAACAAATTGACGAAACGGCGATTGACCTTCATAGGTCCCACTTCCGAGGATTAGCTGGATTGTACTTCCAAGTACAAGTAATTGTAGTAGTAATATAAACGTTTCTGTTTTTGTGTTTGACACTGGGGTTGCAATGCACGTCCTTCTATTACTCCTCATTATTGTGATTTTGCAATAATTTTATCAAAATTCTGAGAATCTATGGATGAAATTTCAATCGCAAATGATAATATTTTGCATCTGACAATTTCGTTTTAGATGTAATTATTATTAATTTAGTTAAATTTTAATAATTCGTATTAAATAATTTTGAAAACTAAAAATGTCAAACTTACAATTTTCCCCAGTAAATGGTCAACAGCACGATTCAGATTTCAAACAACAGGCCTCAATGAATATGTATAATAATTTAGAATTTTTTAACCTTATAGAATCTAGCAAAATTTGTTTTCAAAAATCAAGATTTTAGTAGTGTATGCGTTTAAACTCAAACCTAGAGCTGTTTGCTGAACTGGCTAATAATTAACGATAATACTATTATGACTACAAGTACGAACCGCACTAACTAAAATGCATAAGACAGCTGTCTAAAGATCAAGACATAGCTGAAGTGTAATTAAACCATTTCCTTGCAGAATGCATAAGTAATAATAATAACTTACAGAAATTCCTGAATAATTGCGATCGAGCTCCCTTTAAATTTCATCGTTTGTCGTTGTTGCATTGAAAGTATAAATGTTTTCATACGAATAATAAATTGACGAGTAAGGGAATGTTAATGTTCTTCATGGCTGATGTCATAGCTTGCATGTATGGGAATGATGTAGAAAACCTTAAGTAGTGAAAGGCATATGCCGATACCGAAATCCATGAAGCAATAATGTATTTGTTAAATTACATACAACTTACAACAGGTACGTGCTTAAGTATTTATAATATGCACTGCAATTGAACAGCTCTCTTGCTAAAATAGTAAACAGTGGACTTAAGTATTTCATATTTTAAGCTGACGTAAGCCAGCGAGAAACAACACCAGTTAATTTGAAGGACAGGATTTCAACTTACATTGACAATAGAAACAATTATGACATGGATGCAAATTTAATATGCACTGTTCTTCCACGAGGCAGAGTGATAGTATGTGATTAAGTTGTATCAAATGCAAAACAAAATGCAACGGTGTACGTACAAAGTCTAGGAGGAATAAATTTAATCTATTCTATTTTTAGTAATGATAGTATAAAATAATTAGGAATCGCTATAACTCACCACTCCATACTCGATGCTCTGCTACTCCTGGGTTTTGCTAATGTTACATCTTCGAAGAAATATTTGACACGGCTAAAGTTAAAGCGGATACCTTCGTCACTTGCTCGGAAAAATTTGGACACGAACGTACCTGCAGTAAAAAAAAACAGCAATTTTAATTACGTGGATAAAATCAATCAATATTAATTATAGAAAAACCAATCCGAAGTAGCTACCAAGCAATCGTGGAAGATAATGCACAAAAGTTTAAAAAACAAGCGCTATTAAATGGTCTTTAGATTTTTTTAAATCATTATAACAAGTACTACTTGAATGGAGATGCTCAACGCTCACCATTTTCTTCGAGAATACAAGTAGCTATGCTTAGGGCTGCAAAGAGTAATTGTGTTTGTAATCTTTCGTCCAATTCGTGCAATCCTGTTACATCTGGGGCTCCATCGCAAACGACAATTTGTGCCTTGGATCCACCCAATGCGTCAATAATTTGGAGTGCAGTTTCCTCACTTGTAATGTCGCCCTTAATGCATTTTACACCAGGGATTGGTGACATAGTTTGAAGATCCACTGCCACAATGTACGGTTTCTCATCCCCCTCATTCTTTGGCATGAGCGTTTGTGCTAAGACTTGACTCCAACTTCCAGGAGCCGCACAAAGGTCAACAGCTCGGGTCACAGAGTCCAGAATATTTAGTGTTTCTTGAATCTGAAGTAATTTAAACGCACTCCTAGCTCGCCAACCTTCTTCTTTTGCTAATCTGGAATTATAGTAGTCATGCAGTTGTCAGTACTTACAATTAGTGCTTTTTGTCTAATATAAATCAGCTATATCATGTTATTGGTAATTGCATAAATTATGATAAGAATGGCAGAACCTTTCTTTGTCTTATCATGGAAGGTAATAATTTAAAAACGTTGAATTTCATACTACACAGTCGGCTCTCAGCTGACAACTGACAATATACGATCACACAAATGACAAAATATAATATTTTGACTTACAACTTAAGAGTACAATACATGCAAATACATAAGTCTGTATAACACCTACCTATAAAATATATCACGTTTATCCTTCGAAGATCTCCCCATATTGTTCTTTTAAAATTTCGTAAATGTGGTCTCCGCCAATTTACTAAAAATGCACTTTTTGTTAACAAAAAACGTGGTTATAGTTCGTGAACGTATTTTGTAAATTATACACTGAAACTGCGAATATGATCACTGCTACACGATACTGCCAACTGCCAGTGCCGCATGATGAAACTAACCTAATGAATTTCCCGCTTTTATCTTGGGCAATGAGTTTAGGCTCACGTTTCTTGTCTCGACGCTTACCTTCGTATTCGTTCATCTATTCTAATCCTAAATTCCTTATAAAATCATAATCAAAATTCCCTAAATGATCCGAAATTCTTTTTGGAAAAGATATAGGTATGGTATGGTATTAATTAGGTATGCACAGGATTTTGTGGCTTGTCCACTCCCAAAACATGACAATCTTAGAAGCCAAAACACTATAGCAATGCAATAATTGTGCTCAAGTTGGTCAAAATGTTACTAATTATTGCATATTATTTTATGTATGAAACAAACAACTTTAGTTTCCAGTCTAATCTCATTAAACTCTCGAAATTTTGAATAAATAATAATTTTATTATTATATTAATATAATAACATCTATTTGATTTTTTAAAAGATTATTAATTTTCTCGTAAGATTTATTTACTTATGTTACGGTTAAGGATAATATAGGGACTCAACTAACTAGTAAGTAGAATAGGAATATATATAAAATATATTTATAAATATAAATGATGATGACCAGGGACTAGGGACCAGGTTAGGGCATCAACTCAAAGTTTTTTAAATTCTAGTTTAAGTATAGTAATGTATATAAGTACGATCCATTTTATCCATGTTATTTATATACTACTTGTTTCATTGGACTTAAAATAAATTGCACAGAAGTCACCTCCAATTTGTATAGATAGATTGTAAAAATTTTAATTTGAAATTTATTAAAAATACATGCTGAATTTTTCTATTATCTTAATTAAATTGGCTTTTATTGACGAAATTGCAATCTGAAATTGAAAATATTTACAAACTGTTGACTGCAAGTATATAAGCTCAAAAATTGTTTCTTCTAACGAAAAAACGAAAACGATGCTGCATTCATTTCATCCTCAGATTCCACTAGAGTCACACACTACTTGTTTTGCGGGTAAAATAAACTGCTGTTAATTGTGTTTTATTATCACTACCTTAAGAATTTTAATAATAAATTATGCATGTTATACTACTATTTTTATTGTAAAAACGAGGAAGGTCTATTTCGGTAACGATTATCATTTTTTTCAACTATAGACAGTCCTGATGAAGAAAAAGAAAAAAGATGGAAGGAATTGGCACAACAAACTTTCAGGTCAAAAAATAGTAAAGGACCCAATGTACAAAAAATTAATAGTAAGGACCAAACCCCAAAGCGTATTAACATTGCGGTAGAACATGAGAAGGATTGGGCCCATGCAAAAAGGGCCCCAGTCAAACACAAATGTGGTAATGGTCAACATCACCACCATGCAGGGGTCTCCGTTTCCTCAACCTTACTAACTAACAAGAATGAAAAGGGTGATGGTATTACAGGAAAGAAAAAAAATTTGAAATCTAGATCCGTGACCCACAAAGGAAGTTGTAATCGTACTAATAATGGTAGCAAGAAAAGTGGTGGAAGTAAAAGTAAAACTAAAAAGGCTACTAGCAGTGCTAGTCCTCACATTATTGCTCACCGAAGGTTTATGTTTGGACTTGATGAATACGATGGCGATGTTACCATCGGCATCGGCCATCCCCATCCAAATAAAACAATTCATCACATTGGAACCAAAAAACAACACCTACATGAATTTCGACTTTCAGCCTGTCAGCCACAGCCATTGACATTGACCTCTGACACGTGTGAAGCGTTTGCTTCCGTCTCTGTCCCTGATTGTCAGTGTCATCGTCACCCAAACCCTACACATTCTAACATTAGCCATACTCATCCCCGTAAGACTAGTGCAACTAGACGTCATGGATCAAAATCTATCGTTGCTTTAGCTGGAAACTTTGACGAAGCCCGAACCCGGGAGCAGGATCTCGAGCCGGAGGAACCCGCTAAGCACCATCCGGCCTACTCCGATTTTGAATGGGGCCACGAATTTACGGTTGGGCAAGGACGACCTCCATTAAATTATGGATACGGCTTATATTAATTCTCATTGTATTTTACATTTACATACTTACATTTTACATACAAACTGGTCTCTGAGTGTACAGACCAAGTTTCGTAATTTTTCATTTTTTAAGTCAGGAGAAATTGTTTGAATTTTTAAAACCGTGAAATGAGCTTAAGCTTTTGGGATACATGAATTTCAGTTTTTAATTATTTACATGAGAACCACGTGACTCCTGGAGGTGAATCAAAGTTGAATCATACGTAATGATGGGTTGTCATCTAAAAATAAATATCTCGGCTGAGAATTCTTGTTTGGGGTGAAGTAATCCTCATTAACCTTTTAGTGAGTTTAACGTTTAGGGACACACTATAATTATAATATCAAGACTATTTGAATACGCACGTCTCCCCACAATGCAAGCATAGAAAATTAAAAATGTTCATATGTAAGTACAAACTTATAGGCAAAATCATTATAGTATGGTTTATTGGGTTATATATTCGATAATTAATGTAGGTACCTACATTGAAAATAACTTTTAGTCTAGGAACCGGGGTATTGTAAGTGTAGACATGATTTTGTTAATTTTGTGGCTTCCTCTTAAATAAATGATACAGCTTTTTATAGGCACGTTGTTGTCAATTTTGATATTATATAATTATTTTTATATTGATAATTTTTAATATGAAACCCAAACAGTATTTTATTTGTAAACGTGCGCAATGCGCAATACAATACAAATAAGTATGTATTTGGATAATATAGTAATAACTGTAGGTAACTGCCTACTTAAGGTCTAAAGGTACATTATCAAATCCTGAATCCCATAGTTTATGCATTGCATTGTTAGTTGACCTACTACTACCGATACTAATTGTTAATTATTCATACCGAATTTCGCGACATACATAACATAGAATTATATTTTATGCGCAATATGGGAATTTAAAATTTATATATATATACTCAAGACTCAAGTGCGTATACTCAAGTGCGCTATGTAGTACTAACTAACAGTTTTATTATTAGAAAAATAATTTTACAAATGACTGTACGTTTAGAGTACTTTTTACCATTTGAATTCTTCTCTGACGCATTTATTTGGATGTAGGTGTACCTATATACTTAAACATAATATTTTAGAATTTAGAAAGTAAGTAGGTTATTTGGGCATTAGCTTTAAACAACTTAAAAGTAGAGTCAGGTCGTTAAAATCCTAAACCAAGCAAACTTTGACCACAAGCATCGATCTACTTTAATTATAAACAGCATTCGTTCATCGTACAACATCACAGCACAAGCACAGTCGTAAGTCGTAATCAAAAACGATAAAATCATAGTGGGGCAAGTGAGATTTGGGATTCACCGTTGGACTTTTCGCCTTGTTCGCCCTCTTCATACAAACCTTGAGGCGGGAGTTACTAGCCAATGAGATTGGCCAGATGCCTCATTTTTTTTAAATAATAATCAAAACATTCAAGTTTGAACTTGCAGACAGAAGGAATCGGATCGGGTCTGTATCCAGTTCCAGTCAAATCCAGTGTCCAGTGCTTCATTAATGGCACTGGCAACTATAGTGATCTGTAGAATCTTGCAAATTAGCATACCTTTATAATCATGATCTCGTCTACAACATGTGAGCATTCGGAGATCAAGCAAGATCAACTCATTACTTTCTTTAGTCTGATTCTGGAGCGGCAAGCAATAATAATAAAGGAAGGGAAGAAGTAACTGCAACTTTTAGTACTGTTGACGCTTTCCTTATATATATATTAATATTTTGAAAGGATTTGCCATTTGCCCATTTTCATTTTAGTATCTTAGAAGCGTCAGTGGGCAAGTACAAGGACTCCTACTACGAGTTTTAGAAAAGAAGACTGTTCTTTTGTCCCTCCTTGCTCGTAACGTAAATATAGGAGAAGCTACTAGCAATCAGGCAGGTAATAACTAATTCCATCCATGTGTTTAGGCACATTCAACATTATATCTTGATCAAGGCCTCTCTTTAGTCTCTGCTTTTTTGTGATCGATCAGTATAGTTAGTTGGTGTAAATGATTTCGGAATCAGATGTGCAACGATACGTTATAATAGTTAGTCATTAGTAAAAGAACAAATTAATGGCAGCTTGGAGTTAGACCAGCAACACGTTTAAGCATTCGGTTAAATGATATAAATAATGTTGTAGTAGACTAGCCTATATAGTGTCTAGTAATAATTACCTAATGTATTTAATGTGACAGTTGTCAGCATTTTGTAGTTGAACCACATTATATGTTATTTAAAATCTAAGCTGGATATCCGTCCTGCCCAGTGTCAGTTGGCAATAGTTGACTAGCGGCTAGTGAATCTATGAATCGTGACAACTAAAACTCTAAATAGCAATGGCTGAAACTGTACCTCAAGAGAGTGTGGCTGTATTAACACCTGCGCCCACTGTTGAAGATTTTACTCTTGTCAAGCCCATTAGCAGAGGATCTTTCGGGTAAGAGTTTTTTAAATTGCACAGTTAGTGATTGCTTGTATACATGCAACATGCACAATTTATTTAAAATACCTCCATAATATATTATATTGTTAGGATTTTCTTGCATCGTACGCTGTGATAAAATTATCATATTGGAATGAAATTAGATATTTTCATACCTATGTGCCATGTGATGAGTGGAAAACAGAAGCTGGAAGTAGGGTTCAGTATAGTTCAGTTGTTGCATTACCCATGCAATCTCCGCAAAGCTTGTCAACTCGATTGACTATTGTTAATTTCTGATGTTATTTTCTGTTACACAATAATTTCAGAAAAGTATTTTTGGGTCATCGAAATGGAAAGCCGAATAAATTGTACGCTGTCAAAATCATGAAGAAAGGTGATCTATTACGAAAAAATATGACGCAAAGTGTGACGAAAGAAAGAGCAGCCTTCTGTCAGTCCGCTGCGGAGTAAGTTAAAAGTTTTTCAATAACTAAGAGCTAATATCAGTTATGAATTAATTTTACTTTGACATTAGTCTAGGATTTCTTTGTAAGAATAGAACAAGTTTGCTCCTGAGGATCCTGTGACACTAAATGTTCTTGAGCTTATATTATAGAATGAGGTGGAATTAATTATTTTTTTTCTATTTTTGTAGCCCTTTTTGTGTGAAACTGTACTACTCCCTTCAGACAAAGGCGAATGTCTACCTGGTAATGGAGTGGATGATTGGAGGCGACCTAAAATCACTTATGGGTCAAATGGGTGGTTTTTTTCCTCCAAAAATGGCAGCGTTTTACATAGCTGAGATTGCGATTGCATTGGATTTCTTACACAAGTGTGGAATCGTTCATAGAGATATCAAGCCGGATAATTTACTCATTGATAGCCGGGGACATGTTAAACTGACAGATTTTGGCTTAAGTCGAGTTGACATGCATCGAGGTAATTGACTATTTGCGAAAATTAATGCGGCTTTGGTCGAGATAATTCGTTTAAAATATTGTTAATGAATTATGTTCGTTACAATTTCAGAGTTTACCCAGTCTGATCAATTGCATTTTACTCCTGGACAGCTTGCCTCGCTACAAACGAGATTTTCATTTGTAAGAAACATTAATTAAATATGTTGTAAATTTTTATTGAGTGTAAGTTTGTATTATTGTCACAACTAGCTCTATTATGCAGTTAATATTAGATTACATTTTATAACTGAATATTTCGTAAAATCTGTTCAGTCTGTGAGCCCGGAATCCCTTGAGATTGCAACTAAAGACAAGCGCCTGGGAATACCAGATCTGGATCTAAGCAAAATCTCTCCTCCAGAAGGACAGGAAAATTGTAGTTCTATAGGATGGAATTCATCCACTCCTGTTTGTTCTGTTTCTTTCGGAAGCAGCAATTGTAATACTCGTCGAATTAGACAACCTTTGCGAAGATTGCGTAGTGCAACAAATACCAGCAACTGCTCAGCTGCATCCTTGCTGCTGCAGTCCAGGCCTAAGAGTTTACCTAGTTTTTTCCTGCCTGAGCCTAAAGTGTAAGTATTGCAGTATTTGTATTAAACACCTTTTGTTTTGAAAGTGTAAAATGTTGTAATTATTGTGTTTCGAAAATTCCTGAATTTTTCAATTAATTCTGTTTTACAAGTATAAAATATGCTTCCTGAAAGTTCATAATTTCCTGAATACATATTTCGAAAGGACAAAAGCAAATTGTTAAATTTGTTGTTAAAATTCATTAATCTTGTATAATTTATTAGCTCCACTCCTGTTTTAAATTTTAGTTTTGATTCCGCCGAGTGGTCTATCATAGAAGACGTGTCCGAAGAGATACGAGGAAAGCGTGCCAAGTTCACAATTAACGATACGGAGTCGTCTTACGTAAATATATCGTTTTCTGAGGAAACAATTAATCAGAGTGTCGTTCGGGCAGCTGATGGTGGGTGGAGACCAACAACTTCATCTCCTGTAGCTAACCAACCATCTAAATTCCTCAAATGCCATTTGACACCAGAAGTTGATCAAAAGAGTTTAGATTTTTCTCTCATGAGTACTAGTACCTCCAATTCCGCACCTATAGCTATACATTCTTGGGGAAGGACCGAAACAGCTCCTTTGCTCAGTCCGGAGATCGGTCGAAGAGATCATACCCACACTGTTGTTCACAATATGTCACACTGGACTCCAAATTTGGTTCCTACTACCTCCGCTGGAAAACTCCTAATGCCTTTTCATAATCTTTCTCCTCCCCATGCATTTAACACAGAGAAGCTTATAAGGGAAGGTGGAGGAGGTGGACAAGAAAAATTACTCTCGCTGGGAATGAAATCCTCTCCTGTCAGCTCAGACTCCTTCACGTCTCAAATTATTCAACAGATTCATGGAAAAAGGAAACGATGGTCTATGTCATCTCAGCACACAGGTCTTTCTGTAAATTTGGGCGTTATGAATATATTAAATAGTACTGTAAATGCTAGTACTTTGAGCCCGACGGATATTGGCCCGTATGCAAATCTCATGGATCCATTTACAACTCCCGATGCTAAGAATAATGTTGAGTCAAACAAGAAAGGTGGTGAGAGTGGAAATTCTATTAATTCTTCGGATAAAAGGATTTTGGGTACTCCAGATTATTTAGCTCCAGAATTAATACGGCAGACTGGTCACGGTAAGTTTGCAATTCCAATTAATAGTGGCAGACACCCTTCTGGCAATTTTGTTGCATTTTTAGAGTAAAAGCGACGCAAGAATGCGTATATGTATATATAATATTGCTGTAATCTTGGTTTTTTTATAAACAATTTGTAGATTCAGCTGTAGACTGGTGGTCCTTAGGTGTTTGTGCCTACGAGTTCCTCATCGGGATGCGGCCATTCAATGATGAAACACCTGATAGAATTTTTCTTAACATCCTAAATCGGATACTGGAATTTCCAGATGACATGAATGTGGATGAAAAGCATTGCATTGATAGCCTTTTAGCGTACTCACCAGCAAGAAGACCAGGCTTGGAGAGATTAAAAAGTTCTGAATTTGCTGGATTCTTTAGTGATCTTCCATGGGACAACATGATAAATGCCACACCGCCTTTTATTCCCGATCCGGATTCTCCCCAGGATACTCGATATTATGATCGTAAGTTATTTTTGAAGAAAAGCAAAATATAATTAGGTGCATCCCATTTATTCTAGCGCTAATACTAAACTTTCACTAATCTGTACTACTCCTTTTGACTCGGAGACTACGATGTGTGAGTACACACACATTTACTTTACGGATCTAAGTCTAACGTTGCTAATTATTAATTATTTTGTTAAATGCAATTTTAGCTCGAAACGAAGAAATGAATATAAACGTGTCGACTGTTACAACTCCATAGGCCCCTTTCAGCTCCATATTTCATTGAGTCGTTAATAAGTCTGATTGCCGAATTCAAGTTTATGATCTACACACCTAAATATTCTTCAAATTGTGATAGCTCTTAATGAAACCCTTTATAGGATCGGCATGATTTGAGCTGAGCAAGAGTATACTTTTTGACGTGCCTATAAATTTCATTATCTATCATTGATTCTTAAGGAGTGCATTTCAGTTTTTCATGAATATTATGATCTATATGTATTTTAACCTTTCATAATGTAGTAGAGAATCTAACTTGTGTATATAATTTAATTTGAATTTAAATCATTTAATTTGCTGGTGTAACTTGATATACTGAGCAGTTAGAGGATTGTGGGTGCTTTTAAAAATTTGATTCAAAGATATCAGCTTAATTTATTCGCACAGTTGATGCTTGATTTCATCTTGGGCGTTGTACAAAGTAGAGTAAGTACATAATTTACCAGCGTTCTAAATTTTGCGTTAATACCTTTCATCTATACAAAAATTCGCAATTATTATGATTTTGAATAGAAACGACACCACAATGCATCGGATTATAATCGAGTTTAAGGAAAACAAAATCACAAAGTTTTTCCCTTTAAATATAAAACTTTTTAAGTTCAAGAATCCCAGTTTACTTATATTTAGGGTTTACCCATCCTTGTCTTTATTTATTTATTATGACCTCCTGCGAATTATTTTCAAAAATAAATAGGATTTATTGAAAAGAATTCTGAAAATACTTTTACTGAATCGATTAAGTTATAACATGAAAAAAATATAACAACAATATTTATTACTGTGTAACTGTATTTTGAATGATTTAACAAAATATCGTTGGAGGACAGTGTCAATTTTATACTTTGAATAAAGTTATTTCTCTCATAGCTCATTATAAAACATATATTAATATATTTATCTTATCGTTAAATTATTTTGAATAAATATTTATGTCTACTGTAGCTCAGAAAGCACAAATTTATTCCTTGAAAATACTTTTGACGGAGGTTTTTTTGTTTCTAAAACATGGCATCGTGTAACTTATTGCAATAATTAGTTATCCTGTCTTAATAGTGTTAATATTATACAATTAACTGACTTAAACCTCTCTTTTTGTCATAACTACAATACAAAATAGTATCCACTCTTCAAGTTGGACAGCCTACTTAAGTACAGCTTAAGTTTTAATCTAAAATTATTTTGCTGAAGTTTGCTCCTTTTCATTCCGCCCGAACTCCAGTAAGTTTGGTGACACTGTCAAAGTTTCTATTTTTCATCTTTGAGTCCGTCCCGTCCTGAATCGGCTTCTGGCCTGAAACGGCTGAAACTGTTCTGCTGGTAAATAATTATCGTGCATGCGTGCGTATGTATGCATAATTTGTTTTTCCCTTTGAATGCGAACATAAAAACCATGAGCGCTTCCTTCAAGACGGGCAGCATTGTTTGTAAAACATGTCAAAGCCGGAGTAACAACATTCTTGAGATTGATGATCTTGAAAACTACTTGGAATCATATTCAAGAAGTGAAGATGATGAAACAGACTTGGAGTGCATTGCTTACTTGCAGAAAAATTTGACGGATCCAGATGAGCATACATTTATTGAAGGAATAATTGATCATAAATTAGTTTCCTACCCATTCTGCATTGTTTTTATACCATTCCCACTTTTATCGTAAGTACTATCAACTATTCCCAAACATGAATTTTCGAAATAAATTCGTTCGTAGGTATATTCATTAAATTGCTTTCCTTACTTTTCCTTTTCCATACCAAGCAGTTGAATTACTATACCTTGTACCTTGCCAAATTCTTATTTGGTAATTTGGTTGAAACTTTGTGCTCATTTAAAGTTTACAATTGTTATTAACACCTTTGAACCTATGTACAAAATATTTCAATTTCGAAAACAAGACATTTATTTACGCAAACAGTTTCTCAGAATTGTCAGTAATGTATAAAACATTTTGGGCGTTATCACAAATACTTTGCTATTGTACTGTCAAAGTGGCGAAAAAAAATAATTGGTGTTTAAAATTATTGTGATTATTGTAGATGGCTGTTTCCCCTTGTGGGTCACTATGGAATTGGCATGTCCGATGGTGTAATAAGGGATTTCTCACAAAATTACGAAATTGGGATAAACACAATTTCGTATGGCCTTCCTACAAAGTACTGCCGTTTGTACCCCGCCATGGCTAAAGGTGGAGGCCAAGGCTGGGACAGAGCAATTAGTATTGCCACCAATGACTATTTGAAACGACGTAACAAAGTATGCATAATATGATTTCCTACTTAGGACTACTCTATTCAGAATTATAAAATTAATTTATGATTTCGATGTGTCTTTGGAATTTTTAATTTTTTTTATATGCTTTTAAAAAATAATTCGTAGCCAGTGTCAGTGTTTCGAACCAAGAATCCATGCTTTATTGCGGAGTCCCTGAATCATATGAAATATCAAAATTATGAACAATGGACCCGCTGCTCCGTCTTCTTTCTTATGACTAATCATGGGAAATATACGGATTTCTGTGGTTTTCTCCGAACATGGCTACCATTCTTCATTCTAATTTCCATTTTTATATTCCTACTCTACGCAATGTCCAAAGTCTCACCTCAAGTTCCTCCAAAAAACTGAATCGCATTATACACAATACTTTGTAAATGAGAGTGAATTTTTGAAAACAAATAAAAAGACAAATAAGCAACTTTTATATAAGTAAAATCCAGTTTTTTAAATGTACGGCTAAATTCATTGTATTGTACGACAACTACATAATTATTATTATAATGACAGAAGTTATAAGTAAAGAATTATCGTAGAACAATAATCAGTAAATAATGTACATGGTCCCTTCCAAGAAGGGGTGAAAGTAAAACATAGCAAAATAATAAAATATAATTGTTTCTCTTTGTCTTATGCGTATAGAAGTATCTACATAGAAATTAAAGTAAAATTTCGGCAAACTTAGTATAAGTACATTACATAATAACAAGAAAATATACTACAATTGCTACTAGTGACTTCAACTTCTAGTAATCACACTCTAGCGAATCAAATTTTGTATTTCAAGTAATACGAATATTATCTAATACATATATCGAAGAAATGCATTTAATAACATCAACAATAAATCTTTAACTGTCCATACACAAGAAACATTAAAATTTCTAGTACGAGTAACATTCTATAAAATGAGCTGTTAAAGAGCTTATACCATAGAGGACTAAACAATTTATAATGAGATTATTTCGTAACCAGACGCTTACAAACCATTTTTGACTTCATGGCGTTGCGAAACAAAATTATTTAGCTATTTAAACGTAATGACTAAATTACACTATAGTACGTTCTTATTAAGTTTTTGTAGATTGCATTATTTGCATTAGAAATTTTTCATAAAATTCATTTGTTGTTCCAAGTTTTGGTCTGATAAACAGATCCAAAAGTAAGTGTAGGTATATAGATGTACAAATTACAAATACTTCTGACACGTACGTAGTATGTGTTGGAGTGTTAACTGAGTTAACTCGACTTTTCCAACATTTAGCAGTTATATATATTAATGTGGCACTCACATATTATACCATCAAATACAAATCTTAAAATAGATAAAAGCAATTAATCATTTCAAAATTCCTTAATAATAATTATCACCATCATGACTACTTAGTTCCATGACTAACGACCATGACTGGGTTAAAGTTGACGCGTGGCTATTTGCCAAAGTCAAGGTTGACTAAAACCAATTTCAATTATTTAATACTAAAATGAGAAAGTACATTATTGACACAGCCAAATTCAAATTCCAGCATAGGAAATATAACACCCAACCACATTGATACTGGGTATAGCTAATTACTTAGTTGATCTAAATGCAAACTAAGCAGCAGCTATACTCTGTTAGCTGCTTATCTATGAAAAATAAATGTTTAACTGGTACTTACACAAACTCATTTCAATCATTTTCTATTTTACACTACACTGTGTCATGTGTCACTGCTTAAATCCATTATCAATATCAGTATTGTGACAAGTGACAATGCAGTGCTCTGTAAACAAATAGTTTTGGATTTTGGCTATGATTGTTACCTAAGTATATAGTTTAATTAGAACGTGGTAACAGTGGAGCGGTGCGCATTAAATCTGGTTGATCTCTAAATTCTTAGTAATTATTAACCGCTTAAAAAATTTAAATAATATTACACAATGCTAATTATGTTGTTTATGATTTAGAACCAAAATTCAAGTAAGTTAATCATGGCTGCTTTGAACCGTGTTAGATGTGGTCAATGAGGGCGTGAAAGTTCTTTGGCCTGACGACGCTTTGAGGCTGACAGGACGACGGTTGGTTTGGGCTGACTCTCCGGTTGCTGGTCGTCGTCAATCTTGCTCTCAGTGGACGCTTTGTCTTTTCCAATGACACGATTTGTAACTCTAGCATTTGAATTGGTATTCGAGCTTAAAGTTGCTGCAGCGAGTAAATCTTGAATATGTTGTACAATCAATGAGATGGCAACTGCGTATATGGAAATTATAAATATTGGAAATTAATCATGGTCTCATTAACATTGTACAATATTATTCCTGTCAATAAGTTTTTTAGATTATATAGGTAGGTAATTTTAAAATTTTATTAAAATACATAGGCTCGCATATAATTATCAGTGGCCCCAAATGGTCGGGTCCGGACGTCCGGACCGTAAAAATATAGTTTGTACTGGTCTGGTTTGGTCTGGGTCCATGGGGCTCGGACCCGACCGCCCTACCATATTTTAAGACTATAAAAAATATATTTAAAAAATTAGCAAATACAAATGTTTACAGTACTTTAATGTACTTAAACCGAATTCGTCAATCTTTGCTTGACATGTAATCTGGGATACAAACGGTCTGGTCCTAAGATGGGAAATCGGACCAGGCCAGGCCACTGGGACCACTAAGACACATTAAGTACATTACATACCTATGTCTCTCTTAATATTAAAATATTATCACCACTTTTATCTCTATCGACATATTGTGAGACATAAATCAGTCAAAAGTGACAAAGTGACAGTAGCAATATTTCGTCATTTCATGTCAATGTCAAAACTCCATTTTCCTTTTCTCTTAGGCATTGGTTCATATCTCGACCTCAACCCCTGAGGTTCCTGAACACCTAACGACCTTTTGACCTTTACTATAACCCTGTTTCTCTCCTGTCACTGTCTCCAAGATAAAGATAATCAGATAAATTCTGAAGCAAACAATCCAGACACTTGCACCACATTACGCTACAAACATTATACCAACTTATATAGCTATCATCTTTGAAGAAGCAATACTAGATTTATGTAATGGTAGATTTAAAATTGATCAGTAAAACTGGATAATAATTGCAGGGCGTAGTATTGAAAACTAAAAATATATGCAATAAGTTTTAAGCTTTGAAATTAAAAACATTACCCTTATTTAAATAAATTATGAATTTCAAACAAAATAAATATTAGTTATTAGTAAATTGTGTGTCCTTCAAGACTTATAGAACATGTGTAGCGCTTCTGAAAAAATATGTAATTGTAGTCTAAAAACGTATTAAATACATTATCCATTCGGATCCGAATCGGATGCGTTAACCTCCTTAACTACCGAGTAATTCTTTTGTTGCAATTTTGAAATATTATTTACTGAATGGCTAGTACTGAATCTTCAAACGTCTTGAAATACAACTATAGTAATCTACACAGTACTGCTGATGACGGGCCTAATTTATCACGTATGCTACATGTGCACATTGCTCCTGCCTAAAGTGTCTAGTTGTCTACATCCTACACGATAAGATACAAAGCAACTTATAAAGCATAAAGTATTTGAAGCTAAAGTGGTTTTTGATTTCAATCATAAAATCAAAGAGATGATTTGACATAATCAAGAAGGAGATAATATATGTATAAGACATACAAATACGAGCAGAGATGTAAAACACTAATGTACTTAACTAAACACGCAGAGAGTAAGTAAAATACAACGAACAAATGGATAGCAAAAGCGGAGAAACAATGTAGAAGCCAAATGTGTTTTTTCCCCTTTGGTCCTCCACACAGACTGGTTATTAACCAGACAGATCTGGATAATTCGAGGAAATCTAATTTCTAAAATGAAAATGTGTAATAGTACGACTTTTTTTTTAATTTTTGTTTTCGTATGCAGCGACATGTCATTCCATTGCATTGTTTGCATTGCACATAATATACAGGTAATTAAATATACAACCACTATTTAAACTTATAACAAATTACAATTACCATTTATGGTGAGTTCATTCATGATATCAATTTAACTGTTGCTTAAATAAAACTTTTTAAATAAAAACGACTATAATATAATTAAATAGCTACACCAAACCAATCATTAAGTTCATTGCAATACAAATATAAATGGCAAGTATGAACATTACTACATGGATACTGAATTACATTAGACTAAATATATTTAATAGTGTGTGTCAATTTTTCAAGAGGTTTGAAATACATATAGGGCAGATTATCCTATACTTGAGTTTCTCCGAGCAACCTCTGAATTACTCACATCAATAACAATAACAATAATAATAATAATAATTTTATAAACTTTCACAAAGCACAGTCACTTTGAATTGACAGAGGTTTTCCATTGTATTTTTAAGAATCAAACTTAACCGTAATATATAAAATGAAAGTCGTACTCAATTCTGTAATGTAGGTAAGTACTGATGTAATAATAAATTACTGCTTCGATTTCGAACTTACCGAAGACAATAATAGGATTATATATAATTTTATATAGGTAATGCGAAATCATTTCGCAAAGTAAAAACTTGATGATAATTAATCATTTAATATAGTTAACAAGTTTTGGCTTGACATACTAGGCGTATGTACTGGCATGTCTATGACGGAATATATAGGTTTTAAACTTTTA
Organism: Dicyrtomina saundersi; assembly: GCA_034695245.1. Classification (NCBI taxonomy): domain Eukaryota; kingdom Metazoa; phylum Arthropoda; class Collembola; order Symphypleona; family Dicyrtomidae; genus Dicyrtomina; species Dicyrtomina saundersi. The sequence continues at coordinate 934 of JAQFZE010000703.1, read as the reverse complement.
AAATGTGTAAGATAAATTACTTAAATTAACGTGTTTGAGGACAATATATTTCTTTTATAATGATTAAATAGTTTAATTTATAAATAATTACTAGTTTTAGTCTTGTATATAAACGTATTAATTTTGCATTTCACACTACCTCGTAACATCTATAATTCACATCACAAATATCAGTATGTTTTAAAAGTTGTTTTTTCTTGTTCGTGTCATGTTTATACTTAAGGGTCATATCGAAATTGTTTTTTAGAATGTAAAATGTGAGCTGGAGCTGCCGAGCACTGGAATTTATGTATATTATTATAGTCCAAAGTTATAGTTATTCTATTTTTAAGTGTTTTTGTAATGGTGTACAAGTCAAAGGATTTACAACTGACACTTTTATACAAGTATTATCATAAATATTAATTCGGAGCGATAAGGAATCAGAGTATCCTGAGTGAATTTATAAAGTCGAAACTGTAAGTTTTTTTGTCTTTAAATAAATATTCACTAGCTTTCTATTAGCAACCAGCAATTGTAAGAATTTCATATCGTCATATTTCAATTTCACAAAAAAAAAAGAAAACTTTGTATAAAATCTACGATATTTATATATTTATATCAAGTTTCATGAAAAAAAGAAGGAAGATTGCTTAATAGTTGATACTGTAGAAAGTAGAAACACTGAGGAACTGTAGTAATAATACGTCTACTGTTTTAGTTTTTTTTTTCTGGGTCGTGCCCTAAAAATGTTCCTTAGATTCTATCAACATCAATTATCAATAGATTTTTTTTTTACAGTTTTATGTGTGTACATGTTTTTAGTTGATGTTGTTGTGTGATGTCAAGTTCAAGTTAGGCTGTGTTCTGGCTGTTCTGCCGTGTGGAAGTCGGAAAGAATGTACAACAAACGGAGGACAAGGACCGCGGAGTGAAGATCCTGTCGCAGCGTAGT
>JAQFZE010000702.1:0-23206 GCA_034695245.1 Dicyrtomina saundersi | reverse complement strand
AATCACTCCCATTCACCCATTCTCCCAACACGCTCACACTCATCTCTGCTCCATATATCTATCTATCTATCTATCTACGCATCCCAAGTACGCGAAGCTGCTGAAAATTAAACTGTATATGTCAATTAGTTTGACGTTGATGGTCCACACTCATGAATAGTACGAGGGCCAAATTTTTCGGCTTTGACATGATTCCAGAGACTCGTGAAAGTCTTAAACTATTTAAAAGAAATTAATTTAGTGTCCCAGAGTTTATCAAGTGCCAGTCTTCTCACACTACTAAAGCGTCTCCATGCACGAAGAATCATCATACCTATACACATAATGATATGACATCCCTATCTTGTTCCAATGACTTCAATTATAATTTATTGGTAACGTCATTACACTTATTCGCATCCCTGTATGCTAAATACTTGAATAGCTATCTAGGCCAGTGTAGTGTAGCCGACTCACTCCGTCAGTAATAACTCACTACATACCAACAATACTGCATTTCCTCTATCAATTTCCCCGTGTGTAGATTCAAACGGGTTGAGGAAAGCCTCCTATCGATTCTAACTCATCTGCAAACGTAGTAGGTACCTATAGTACCTTCATTTATATTTACACAGTACCTATGATAATATTGCAGTATTTAAGGGAGTGTGTACATTTGTATGCATAATACTCACCTACTCCTCAGCACTCATCGGGGTCGGGACAAAAAGGTTCTGGAAAATGTCTTTTACTCCATAAGTAAAATGACGACGACCACTCTACAATGTACAGTCTACATACAGGGTTATTTTTCATTTTGTGTCGTACGCCAAGCAAGCAGCTGTATTTTTGCTTGTGTGTCGGATGAGGAGCTTAATGTGGAGGCGAAGGTGCAAGGAGGATTGCAAATCGTCTGTCTGCACATTGATAGTTACGGAAGTTCTGGTGTGAAGAGATATATACGTAGCTACATGAGACCACTTTTCCATGAGAGTGAACTCTTCTCCTATAATCGATTTGGGTGGGATAATCAAAAGGCACAATTTAACAACTACTGCAACATTGAGCAAAAGCGCGAACGCAATACTATGGACGCAGGAGCTTCTCCATAAATGGAACGCAATTTTGTCTGGGAGTCTTGTGTGTTTAACAGCAAAAAAGAAATTGTGAGCTGAATTAAATGCAGTGAAATTATGATCATTCGTACAGATATAGTGGACGCGGCGGTCTTTGGGAATACTTTAACAAGGTCTGCGTTTGCTTGGCTATGTATATAGAAGTAGTAGTATTCCAGAGAATCCATATAGTATGTTTCCATTTCACGTTCTTATAATTTTTACTTCATGTTAATTTATTTTTATATGCTGCATTTTTATAGTACATAGTTAGTGTGACAAGTCGAGACAGAGAGAGAGAGAGAGAGACAGATAAGAATCATATTATAGTTGGTATGGATCACGCAAAAAAAGAACTACAGAGAGAGAGAACTACATTATCAAATGAATAGAAAATTCACACGAATGGAAGGAAAAATGGTAAAATGGCCATGTATATTATAGACTATGTAGTATGTAGAGTCTGGCTATGGGGAGGGAAATAGAAATTGTGTCGCATGCGGTTAAGTTTAAATAGAAATTGATAACGGAAATTGATGCTGTCTCCATTATGACTTCAATGCTTTTTAACTTGACTTTCTCTTTTACAAACGAGCATATGTGTCGCTCCTGTTCTCCAGGGTGTAGATCCGAATCCCAATTTAGGCGATCCCTTTCAAACATGTATAATAACAGAGGAAAACTCCATGTTCATGTATCAGAGAACATGACATGAATTCCTTATCGAGACTCCTATCTGAAGATTATGTAGAGAGAGACCCACGACCAATATACGTATATTTTATTCACTCCAGTCCAGACCATAGTAGGTAGGTAGGTAGGTAGGTAGGTACGTAGGTAGTTTGTACTGCTCAGGCTATATTTCGATTTCTCCTGTTAAACATCCCGTCGAACACAATACTGAAACAATTTAATAGGAATTTAAGTATTACATGATTAGGGACATTACGATGCACCCAGTCCGTCCAGACTGTATTTTTTTTTAGTACTAATAATAGGGGAGAAATGTACACGATGACCTCGATGCTATTCAAATAGTAGTTGGGCTTCCTTTTGGTTTTGGTGTATTTTGAAAGACCACAGTCAATTCGCAAGTTCTCCTATAATATTAGTGCCAATAGTATAATGTATTAGTAGGTACTGTGTGTTTCCTTTTTAGGTTTTACCGCAAGGCTTGGTCTTATGCGCTCACGGTCAGTCATAATAATATTTCGAAGAAACAAAGAATTTTTCCTTTTAGTAATATAGTATAGTATAGAGGAGCGTGATATTAGCGGGACGCAGTATACTTTTAGAGGGATAGGATATTTGATTCTGGTTCGGCCGATAGGTTTTGTGAACAGTCATTGAGACTGACGGTGGGATTAGGGATAAGTCAATATATAATTATACTTTAATCTATAATCCTGTATTCCCATAAAATTGGAATTTACTGCACCATTGAAGTTCCTCCAAAAACTTAAACGTGTATACAGCATATGGACACGCTCACAAAAGATTAGTCTCCTTAAGAACTTTTTGTTGAAGCAAGCCATTACTATAGTTGTTTTCGAAACAGTTCGATTCAGCCTAATTGATAGTTTCAGAAAGGTATGATGTGGCAATCGAAGCTAATCAAGGATGTCACCCGATTTACCCTCATCGCCTGGCCTGTATGGTCATGGTCCTGTCGTGTCCGTGCGATTTTATTATGGCAAAATTATTTAAATTTCAATTTTTAATAATAACCAGAATTATTTTTAATACGCTTTTACTCTGTTTAAATGGACATATATACTATGCTACTAATCATAAGCATCAACCGAGTTTAGTACGACGGAAGTAAGACGTTTTACATTAATTGTGTTTGAGGCGTTCCTTCTTATTTACAATAGTATAGGTACTTACTAGTTAGGTACATATTATTACCACATACGTACCTACGTACTTAGCCATATATACTTATATAGTAATATTCGGTAAACTTCAAATGTAAAAATAAAAATACTTGGCCCCCGCCTAGCATGACACCCTCTCAATCATTCTATTTGTATAGATACACAAGGAAGGATAGGAGGTTCCAAAACCATGAGGCTCAAAAAATCAATAACAAAATAGTCCATATGCATTTGTGTGTGTCCATGCTAATTTAATAGATTCATGTACACACACACCACACCCATTTAGATGCCTTCCGCTCCTTCCTCTCGAGCCAGTGGATATATTTCCCTGTCCTAGTTACAATTTAAACAAAATGCGTGTGAGCTTATAAATATTTCACATTCGACACTTTAAGCGTAAATACATTAAATATTAGGAACTCTCGTATATTCAAGGATTTGGGGTTGGAGATTCTTTATTTTTTTTGGTTTTATTTTGGAGAATTCATATATAATCTCATACATAATACTGTTGTCTATTATTTTTTCAGAACAATCATAAATTATTATTACACCATTCTGTCTGATACAAATTGTCAAAGGTTACGCTTCGATTTTAAGTATTTTAAATAATGGATCCGGAGAAGATAGTATAGAACTTTAATTCTATCACAACTATATAGTAGGTATACCCAATAGATACTGTTACAGTGTTGTACATAGCAGAATTTAACGTCTATGTAGATAAGTGAATGAATGATGTGAAATAAGACGCATACCCCTTCGCCTACGCTTATTGCATAGCACATTTCTCTCCTCGAATTTTTTCTATGTTACGTTCGGGTGGATCTGCCGCAAGTAAATAAATAAGTTGATTAATGCTCTCACAAAAAAAGTTTATAAAAATACGTCACTTCAGTGTAGGGACGTATGTTCTTCTAATTTTATTTTGTCTCGGGTAATCCGATTATTTTCTTAGATCTTGCTGTTGTTTCCCTATGTTAAACAGCTTACATCACTTACATGAGAATTAAGCATATCTTTTAAATTAAATCGTACAAAATACCAAAAAATCTGCTCTAGAAGCGTCAAAAAGACAAAAAGTATTAAATTACAAAGCGATATTTTCAAATATAAAAATATCCACCAACAAACAACCTATAGCCACTTTTGTCAGCGGGGCCAGGGATAACTGATGGTGTGTGTTGGTGTTGTGCTATCTGAAACATAAAAAAAAGAAGAGTTCATAGCCAGGAAATCTGCAGTAGATTGTTGAGAGTGAACATTTATTGCATGAAAATAATTTGAGTATACGAATGACACGGTTGGTTATAGGGGGCTTACTTATAGATAGGAGCTCCAGGAGTTCGGTGTGGTAGTAACTCCATTTGTAACAGATTGACAAGGGAGTCATTGGAGTGACAGAGACTAAGCATGGTTGATCTATCTTTATACCTATACGGAACCGTGTACAGCACAATAACCGAGTAAGCATCAATGTCCTCTCAGTCATACGGACGAGGTGATATTACGTAACCCTATCCAATAGTTTGACTAACCCACAAGCTGTCCTTCGAGAATAACAGACTGCTAGAAATCCCCAGAAATAGAGTAAGGAATAGGAGAGAGTTGAGGAAGACTAGAGACGACGCAAGAAGAAGACGAAGAAGAAAAAAAATCCTTTCCTCCTTGTCTTCACTACTGCCCGTGCCGGTACCGGTACCGGCACCGGCACCGGCACCGGCACCGGTTCCAGTGACAGTCTTCACTGGCCTCCTTGAGATCTGACCTTATACTAGGAATACCATTTACTCTTCGTTGTCGTTGACAGTGGGGAGTTTTCTCTCTGAGCGAATCTCCTCTCACGACACTTTTGTTGTGAGCCCCAAAATATAAAAGCTAGGGCTAGTAATAAAACTTTTTTGAGGGGAGAGACAAGCGAGTTTTCTCTACAGCTTCTTTCCCCACTCTGTGTTTCATCACACCACTATACGTAGTAGTACTACTAATACTGCTCAAAAAGCGTCCATCCTTCGGCGGCTCGGCTCCGGACCACCATGATATATACAGATGTGGCGAAATAAATACAAACACTACTGGTCCATTGCTTTTGGTTATTCTCACCCAAACTGGGGCTGGTCCTATGGTCTCCTGGTATATCGTATATCGTATATCGTACATGCACAGACTCGGGTTGTAAGGATGTATGATGGCTCCTCCGAGCTCAACATGGGTGTCTTCATCTTTTGGAATTCAAAAATACTTTCGACATCCTTCCTTGTCCGTGATTACAAACAGTGCCGGCTCCTCGCGTGTCTTTCCAGGTAAACATTGGAGCTATACCGAACATAACTTTGTTGTCTGCTTCAAATTTCAAGTCTATCGAGGATCTATGTATTATATAAGGATCCTGCAACTGTACTCCTCCTGTCTTGTAGTTATAGTACAGTAGGGACTCCACACATATCCATGATGCCAATGCCGATGCCGATGCCGATGACGTTATATTATTATTATGGTTCTGTCTCTATCTATACAGTTCTGGTCTCAGGTTATTTGGCGGAGGGTAAGGTCCGTCATTTCTACTGGTAATAGGACTTTTTCCATGGAGTTTGTGTACCCAGTCCAACTCTTCTTCTTCTTCTTCTTCGTCTTCGTCTTCGTTTTCTTCTTCTGCTGCTGCTGCTGCTGCTGTACAGCTTTATAACTCTGCAGTTCCGCTCTGATTTCCTACTTACGCTCCGTGTACTCGTCTGCGGTCTCGTCCTCTTTCACTCACGATCAGTTATTTACATTTCCACCATTCTGCCTTACCTTGAAGCTTGTTAGAAACCTATTAACTGACTCCTGATTTTCTTGGACGAAGTAAGAATACACAAAATAAAATGTTAGTTTTAGTCCTTTACCCAGTCCGGCGGCCAATGCAATGTTAGTTACGTATGAGGGAGGAGAAGGAAATAATTACGTGGCGAGAGCCTGCGGAGCTCAAAGAAATCACTTTATTTTACCCAATTCCAAATTCTAATTCACAAAAATGCGGAATAAGTAGAAAGCTTGTGTGGTCTCCACACTTTTTAAACTATGTATTTTCGAATAGTTTTTAAAATAATATTTGCGTCCTCGTAAGTAACTGTGTTCCTAGGTATGGGCGCATATTATATCTGTTCTCATTGGATGGGGAAGGAAATGCGTAAGTTGTAGAGGACTGTATGATGCAGATCTAGTGCACGACGAAACTGCGAGGAAACAAAGTAAATAAACGAGGTCAACGCAATGGTGGTTTGGTTTGCATGTTTTTCTTCCTTGGAAGAAGAAACGGTGCGATGGCGTAGTATTATGCTATGCTATGCTATGCTATGCTATGCTATGGGAGCAGAGCGATGGGAATGGGATGTTGTTGGGTTGGCATTAACCAGGTTCACACTTTATAAATATTTGAGCATTAGCTGGTCTCTTTCCCTTCCAGAGTGACGTGATGCATGAGGTAAACGGAGTATCTATAGCCTTCAAGATGGGGACTATACGACTCCCTCGTGTTGCTCACCTTCTCACATGAGTCCCAAACTAACAATGAGAGAGTAGCTCCTGTTTTAGCAAGTTAGCATTAGGAAGCACGAGGGAAAAAATTAAGAATGAGTGAGAAATAATGAGATGGAATTATAAAGTTACAACAAAAGTAAAAGTTACCCTCAGTCTATACCTCGTACTTCCGCTCACACAAACTGTCTCTGACAAACCAAACTTCTCTATATTCTCTACGTTTTCTCTAATAATAGCTTTGAACTTTCACAAAGCAACAATGGGAAATATGAAAATATGGAACAATATTGTACTCAGATATACTTGCAAGAAAGATAGGCAGCCGCGGGTCTAGACACTGGGGGGTTGGATTTGGCTTGGAGGCTGAAGATCTCTCCCGTAACGAATTTATTTTGACAATTACGCATATATATTACTGCACCCCCCAATAAAAATAAAATTTAGGAACCGCTACTTGAGACAGTCCCCATCCATTTTTAATTCGTAGTAGTCATAGTCACGCTTGCTAATAAGACAATTTGATGTTGACCTTTTGGCTAAAGGTAGCTCTCGAGTCATTAATTACGTGTGTGTCACTTCAGTAGGTGGATATTTGAAGGAATTATTACTAATACAGATATTGTGTGTTACATCATAAATATTTTATAAGAAAATCCGAATGTGAATATATTCTCGAAGAAAAAAAGTAAATATTTTGGTGATACGTTACTATACGTTATACCCCTGAACTGACCTATCTTATGAGCATATTGTACACCACATTTTTCCTTCCATGAATCTAAACATTCCGCTAACGCTCCTCGTTGCTTCGATTTCGATCTTGTTCAATTCTTTTCAAATTAGGAAGTGATCGGTCTTGATAGAAATATATTCTCAGGAGGGAGAGAGAGAGTGAGTGAGAAAGTCGGAGGAAAATATCTGTAGGGATACATGCATTTAGATATAACATATAGATATAGGTATTGGACGGGTCACCCTGTGCACTCGACTGTTCTATATTTTTTTACAATGTTGTATGTGTGTAGGACTTGGTGGATTATTGATTGGAGGTCTCAACCACCAGTAGATTGGAGGAGAAAGGGCGTTAGTTGTATGAATTTGAAGTAGGGACGTGATGGAGCTGACTTAGTGATAGATACAAATGCTGTCGCTCTATAAAAGGACATGTGTAGCCGTAGCCGTGGAGCAGGAGCAGTGTCTATAGTATACGTGTATATTTTGGTGCAACGCATCCACACTCCTTTCTCATTCTAAACGCATCTTCATCTATCGCTGTCTCTCCTCTGCTCTGCTCTGGCTCGCTCCTCTTTTAAGTTACGCTTTTAATTTAATTCAATAATGCCGTGTTCCCAGCGGTACATGAACTTTACCCACAAACTCAGCCAATATTAAATCTTTAATATCTTCATATATGGCCATTTGACCCATCCAAGCTTTTTACTACACTCTAAAAAAAATAATACGTTTTTCTCAAAAATTCAATTGGACAGATGTAGTCAATTTTAAAAGGCTATTTAAATTACATCATGAAATAAAATCCTACCTATAGATAATTGAGGATAGAGTAGTGTTCGTCGACCTGGAATTCGTGGGTTTGGGTTTCGTAGTTTTTTTTCGTAGTGGTGAGTTTCGTAGTGTGTTTTCATTCGTAGACGATGTTTTCGTAGGTGCATTATGTAACTGATCTTTGGAAATAATGTTGGTCCTTAAAAGGGCGGTTGGTGATTGCGTAAAAAAAAAATTCAAAAAAGTAATGAAAAAGGAATAAAATAAAATAACATATTTGTACAAAATCATAACGTGATTAGCACTCTGGGATTTCAATGTCGTGAAGGGGTAGTTGGTTTTGAGCTTGTGACCTTTACCTTATTTATATTTGTATTTACATTTTAATTAGTAATGGTACGGAATTATTGTGCCTACGAAAAAGTCGTCTACGAATAAAACCACACTACGAAACCCGAACCCACGAATCCCGGGTCGACGAACACTGGCTATGGCTATACCATAATTTATAAGGATAAATAAGTAAAAGGCATGCTGCTTAAATTTGAATAAATGCCCAAGTGTGAACGATGAAAATGTTTAAATTTTAAATATGTCACACTGACATGTGAATTGTTTACAAGCTCAAATTTGAAAAAAACATTTTGAAAGTTTTTGGTAAAATTTTTTATTGTTCACACTTTGGTGTTTATTCATATTTAGGCAGCGTGCTATATAAATACATGATAGCATTGCTAATATGCATTTTATGACTATGACAAATATTACAAGGTTTTTTTACACATGAAGGAGTATTTACCGTAAATGACCGAATAAGCGCCGGGCTGTCACTTCAAAAAATGTAATAAGCACCCGGGCGCTTATTCCGTCATTTACAATAGTTGAATTTCACATCAATTACAATAGTCGCAAAGTGAACTTCAAATAAGTTAAAGTGACTTCCGGGTGAATTGGCCATGTGTTGAATTGAATAAGACGAATTTAGATAGAATCCTTGTTTACTACGTGTTTCTTTGTACGAGCTCGTTGAAATCATTTTATCCAAGTCATTTGGATTTCCAATATCCCGTTTTCAATTTGGAAAGAAAATTATAGTCTCACTTAGAAAGGAATAAAGGTTGAAAAGTTCGAGTGGCATCCGAAAAGTTTACACATTTTCGACTTGCCCAGAAAAGAAGTTTTCACTAAACCTTTTCTTTTTTTTATTTTTAAACTCGTTTGTTTAGCCCTATATGGAATTTCAACTATAGCATGATGACGAGCAGTGCTATCAGTGTCCACTCACTCTCAGTTCTGAAAGGGCCTTTTCGCCGCTTTTGTCGCAATAACCTTGACTTTTTTTTTCTATTTTGGAAACCAAATAAGTTAGATTCAACATTTGAGCAGGGAGTTCTGTCTTGTGTCCATGGAAAGCCTGCCCGCATACGACATGTATTCGAGAAATGCTTACGCGTAAAATTGTCGTCATCCTTCCGGTTCTGCTTGTAGCAGTAGGAATAGGAGTGTTAGAGTAAAAAAAAAACTGCTGGATTGCATTCTACACATGTATAGGTACATACCTACTTATTCTCTGACAATATTTTGACCGGGCGGGCGGGCTGCGGATCGATATTTTCCAGTTATGGTGACTGTGGTGACTAAATTATACGATAATGAAATGAATTTGGAGGAGAGAGAACCTTTTAAAAAATGAGCCGCGTCTCTTCTATGAACATATACAATTTGACACTCTTGAAGTGATGCTCCAATAATTGGATATTTACGAAGAAAATTAATAAAACAAGAGGAGCTCGATTCTTTTTTGGTCATAAGGATAATGGAGGATGATTACTCGGCCGTAAACAAGTTTATCCTGGAGCGAGGTTTTCCATGAACCATCACCACAAGTATGCATATGGTTACGGACACGGTCTCCATCCTCCGTCCTCTGGCTCTCTCTCCTCTCTCTCTCTCCCTTTTAAGTTTCCTAAAACAATTCTCTGACTACATACTATATAGTATAGATTGGGATTGGCGTCCTCCCATTTTCACCTTGTCCTTTATTTACATTCTATTTTCATAGATGTGCATATATGGAATTCCATTAGCTAGAGTGTGAAGCCTTCATTCAGAGAATATCAATATTATGATTTCGAGCGCTTCAACTTCTAACTAAAACTAAACTCAGCACGCTCCCGTTACCGTTACCATTTCCATCACCGTCACCGTCACCGTTCACCGTTCCCTCTCCCGTCTCTCTCTCTCCACATAATATAGAAGTCTCTATGCAAAGAGAGCAGCATACCTAGGTAGGTACTTGTAAAGCTCATTCTCACACTTTCCATTATCAGTACATTTTGGTTTGGCTCTTTGGGTCGCTCAGTGTCTAGACTCTAAAGTCTAAAGCCTCAGCCAGACCCACACCCAGTCGACTCCACTCTTGGATGGATAATAATGATAATACGCAAAAGGGAAAAGCAACATACAAACTTGTTAGTTGTTTAGTTGCGTAGTCGAAATCGTATCAATGTGAGCTTGGAGCTGGATTGAAATTCATAGGAAAAGGAGAAGTTCATGGAGGCATGCAAAACAAAATTGAGGCTCAAAGCCAGGATGAGATGAATGAATGGAAATCTCCAGGGTGAAAGTCTTGCAAAGCCTAATCATCTTTGGTCATAATTGAAAACTGGGAGTCGAGGAAGAGGAGGAGGAGGAGGAGAGGGGGGGGGGGGGAGGAGTGAGGGGAGACTATGCAGTGCTCCACATAATGTGCACAGTATATATATAGCCATATCCTCATTGAGCAGAGTACTATATGCTGACTGTTTGCTCAATCCCTGATTTAAGTTAGTTGTTGGAACTGGGCAGAAGAAGTTGGTGTATGGGAAGGTACATATAGGACTGACGTGGAAGCATATGGGATGTCATGCTGTCTATTTTGTAGGCTGGAGGATACGAACATGCTCCTGGAGTGTCTTGGATTTGGGTGATGTGGAGAGTCCCTTGTATCTCTCTACATACATATGTGTGACAGGAGTAGATGGAAACTTCATTAAAGTCAAGTGCATCAGTATTCTGTGAGAGCTTTGCTATTCTTCAAATCGGAGTAATTACCATGGACTTGAAATGCGCTGTTTTGTAGTACATCCAGTCCGTCAGAGTCGAGTACGTAGTTTATCTGTATACACATGCTACATTCCACGTTAGCTAGGAGACGAGTATTCCATCCTTGCTTCCATTATTGCCACTTCAGCCTTTCCTTTTCGTCAAGTCTATGGCTATGCTATGGATTGCTTGGGTGGGTAGCATGTGAGATTTGGTGGAAGGAAATAATCTTTTCGGCACAATAACCATCAAAATGAGTCTCCGCCGTCTCCGCCTCTGATTTTCCTATGTGGTCCTCCGTCTCCGTCATCGCTCCCTTCACATTCCCAGTAGTATCCCATAGTCTTGTTATGTACTAAATCCTCGTGAATTATGGAATGGACTAAATTCCTAATTATTTCATATACATCACGATCACGGATCAGGATCGGAAATCAGCCTCCCCCCCTCCCCCCACACACCAATCATATGTGCACGCTGCTCCTCTACTGATATCTCTCTTGAAAAATTCCATTTTTTGTTCTTGTCCACACATACTCCATATAATACATAATCTGAAAGATTACTTTTTGAAGAGCAATATGCATGCTAACTAACTGCTCTTTGAGACAGTCAACCACCTAGTAAAACAAGAGGCTCCAATTTGTTCTTTTGACTCAAATTCCCTCTCAACTCATACATCATTTTTGGTTGGCTGTATAGGCTGTTAGGAGGACTACAAGAACGTGATTTAATGGGAGCCCACAGTGTCAGTGACATGACGTATGAATGTCAATGCGGGCCAAGAATGTGCTTGTTTAAAAGTAAATACATGATTTATTTATTCGTTTGTACTTAAATGGGAATTTTTGAGTTCTATCCCAAATCCCAAGCTTGTAGTAAACCTATATAGTTGGGAATTTTGTTCGTGAAATTGTTAACATAAAAACGTTCGTACCTAGTAACTGCACTGTCGATGAAGTAGTCCAGAGTGTATACATACGTGACAGTTTTGTTCTCTCTCTCACTTTTGGTGGGGGAGAGGAGGGGAGGGGGAGGAGGAGGGGATGGGTAAGAGATTCGTTACCACTTACATCCAGCTACATGAGTGGAGGAGCACTCACAACTAACTAGCTAAAAAGCTCAAGTAAAAGGTACCTTACACACACATGAGTGTATAGTACGAGTCCGGACGGTATCCAAAGTGATTTACAGAAGAAAGTGGTTGAAATAAATTTTACGAGGACGCAAATAAATTACAAAGTTAGGTTAAACAAGAATAAAATAGCTCCTTTAAGGAGCAAAAAGTAGAATTTCTAATGTACTCAGAGTGGAGCATGGCTACTACTACTACTACTACTACTACTACACTGTGCGTTTTGAGGATTGAAAGGAGGAGAAAATAATATAGATGCTCATCATATGGGATGAAGGGAAGTGAAAACAGGGGAGATCACATCACGGAGAGAGGAGCTTTTCATAGGGTAGATCATGTCATGTCTCTATATGTATGCAGTTTGATTGTGAGGGGGAGCCCGGCTAAGAAATGTGGTCTGTGCTCTTCACTTTTTCCATCGACTGTAAGTGGTATGCCGACTGACAGGACACATGATGGCCTTTTTCAACAATGTTGACGTTAAAAGATTTGTTGAACGAATTTACTCAGTGATCGAGGAGGATATACTCATAAAAACTGAGTCTGTCAAGTCCAACCATCTTGAGCATGCATATGCGTGACGCACACAACGGAACAGAGCCCTTATTTCCTCTCCTTTAATCTTATGGTCACATTAATAAATATACACGGCTCTGTACGGCAGTAGGGAGTACTACCTACCTACGTGGAGTATGTGCGATGCGGAAATTAGCTTCTCAAATATTCGTTTCCAGTTCCAGTTTTTCCCTTCTTTGTCTTTCTTTCTTTTTTTTCGCACAAGAATGTTGACGTATATACGCGTCCATACTATACATTTTACCTCGTCCCGTTATCCACTCTCTATCCTTCCATGTGAGTGTGCCTATACCAAGTTATCCCGCGCGCTAAAGTGTTAATCTATGATTACTATTGTTTGAACACGTAATGTATCAAATAAAAAATGGAGACAATGTGCTTGTTGTACATGACCCTGTAAAGCGTCACATTCAATTGTCCTCCTTTTTATCACCCAGACCAGCTCCCCGCATCCCTGCCCCACATATATTTTGTCTCCTGTCCGGTTCCAGAGTGAGAGAGAGAGTGTATTTATATTTATACACATTTTATGTGCTATTCTACCTCCCTCCTCCATAGAGGTTTTAGTAAGTTTCTCTTTGTGGCCCGTTATTGATTCCAAATGGGACGGTGGCAAGGAGAACAATAGTTTTTAGATGACCGCATCCCGTCCCCCGTCTCTTTTCTTTAATCATTTTCGTTTACTCAAGTCTCCTCATCCAACATCTTCACCATTCTCCAAGGGATTGAGAATTGACGGGCGGCTGTCTCTTAGTCGCCTGCCAAGATGTGACTTTCTCTCTCTCTCTCTCCACTAAGTTTTATTACGTTTTCTTTAACATACATTATACTTAACGGATTTTTCTCTCGTTCCGCCATTTCCGCCAACCATCGTTTAAGCCATCGTTGTTCTTCTTTTTCTTGAGGAACGTTGAATTCATTTTTTTGGATCTAATTTACGCCTGGCTGCCGATGCTAAATTAACTGTGAAAAAAAATCAAATTGTATACGTTGGTGGTGGTGTTGGTGTTGGTTCTGCTGGAAACTTTAAACAGCTTGTAGTAAATTCCACTAAAATATTAAGTATCAAGTTACAATTTTTGTTTAAGCATTTCTCATGCGTCGCTCTGTCCTTTGGCCCATTAAAATTGTACATAAAATTCTTGTTGGCCAAAAATAATTTTCCGAATACCATGATGTTGATTATTAAGTAAGAGTTCTCCCTTGTCACAGGAACCTAAAACATGACCAAGAATTTCTTTCTCAGCTCTGAAATATACGCCTCTCACTAAATTTCTTCTAAGCTCCTTCCTGGAATTATTCTTACACTGGCAACATTAGCATTAATTTTAAAAGCAGTTTTTACCAATTCCAATGTGGTCAATCCCGTTTGGGTAATTAAAATCTTCTTTTATTAGCAAAATTCTCACAGTTTAATTCTAAATAACTGATATTTTTAAGTCAAGTACCTAGATACCGCCCCACTTACTTGACTCCTAGACTAAGTGCTCCAGAATGTAATAAGTTATCCCAATGTGTGGAAATTTCTTTTTTATCTGACACTCTTTCCAGTGAAAGCTACATTATAAACATTACATGGAAATTAATTTTGCAATAAAATAAAATGACAGCGTAAGTTATGAGAGTTACATAGTAGAGATTTTATCATAGAATTTTGCATACTAACTCAAAGAGTTATTAAACTTGATTTGAATACATGTGTATCTACATATAGCGCCTCCTTTGCGTTACGTGATTACTACAGTCCTCTGTCTACATGACAAGGCTCCTGCAAATTACAACAAGGACATATAGCTCCGGTAGTACATAAATTACCTATGTAAAATGTACACTACAAACTACAAATCACATCGGAGCATAAAATCTTTGTACTTCTTATGACTTCCAAGAATTTATTTCTTTGTTCAAAAATTGCATGCTTGAGAAAAGATCGAATGGAGGGAGAAACACATGGAAATTACAACTCTGTTTTGGATATTCAACTCCCATTTGAACAACATGGGGGAGGAGAGAGAGAGAGAAACTGGGAGCAATTCCGTAGTCGCAGTGTAGACAAGAAAGGACAAAGAAAATGAATAGCTTCCATTTTTCCAGCTTACATGTCTATCTGTGCTCCTGCTGCATCTTTATATGCCATTGATATGAGAATGTCTCACTGCAGTCAAGACAGATTTTTTTTCATCCTCTCAGATAGCTTGATTTACAGTTTTACATAGTATTAAAATGATATCCTTTTGTTGTTACTCTTGGTACATTGTGTGTGTGTGTGTGTGTGTGTGGGTAGGTATTATGACAGATATTATGAATGCTACTCTTGTATTCGCGCAGTCAGATAGTTATTATTTCCAATGGCTCTTGTACAGTGTGCATAGAATAGATCGTGAGTAGCTCATTTGAGTGGTGTGGTGTGGTACGGTTTGAAGTTCCCAGTTTCTCGTTCTCGTTTTCCTTCTCGGAGGTAGACTGTACACAGTATGGAGCTGAGACGAAGGGATCTTTGGAAAAAAGAAAAGAAATAATAGAATAACCCACGAGGATTACTGTTTTGGTTGGTCGGACGGGTGGTTTGGTATTTGAAGGTCTAATCTTCCTTGTGAGTTTTTTGTCAAACTAAAAACCAGCCAAGCAAGGAAAAACAAACAAGGAGCACAAATACTGTACAGACAACTCACAGCAGACTCGTGTAGAGACGTGTAGAGCCCATCTTCCACTGAACTGTATTACAACTCAGACACACACACACACACACACACACACCACACAGATGCACACGAGTCGCTCCAAGGAGGAGGAAAAGAATCAAATGAAACGGAGGTATATCTTCAAAGTAGCGCTCCTTTTAATTTCACCAGGAAATAAAGACTCGGTTTGATGTTACCCAAGCATCAATAGGAGTAGACAGTCAAAACTTTATAACTCCTCTGACCGTACACCTATGTAGCTATAAATTTAGATACTTATACTCAACTATATAGCCTCCATCCATCTAACCTTTCCCAACTATGGGCTCTATCTGTACACTTAGCAGCCTCCTCTCACAAGCTACATGTATCAATGCACCAGCTCAATTAATAGGAATAAAATAGACAGAAACACATTCACATTCGTTGGTTTTACGACGAAACGCGATCTTCCTTCTTCTTTTCCTTTTCCTTCTTTTTCTTTTTCGTCTTCCCAACGAATTCTTTATTTGTGAAAAGGAGAAAGGAGCGGAGGGGGGAGAGGAGGTGAGGGAGAAGGAGTCGAAAGAAATGTGTGCGTCTAGATTTTTCCAATACTACTACACTGGTGCATATGTACGTAGCTAATAGGGAGGCAGCCTAGGTTTGACCCAAATATAGCCTTTGCATCTCCATCTCTCTCCTGTACGATTCCACTTTCAGGGGTGTCTGTAGGTACACAGAGTCCATGGATATGACTGGGTCTTGAGTTGAAGAGACGTTTAGAGCGCTCACTCAGATATGACTAGACAGACCTACTCGTCCCCGCTACAGTATATTTCCGAATTTGAGCATTTCAGCGTTTGAGTCGTCGTGGAGTTGAGTGTTAAGAAAGGAAATAAGAGGCTTGTAAAGGAACGGGAATGACTAGGAGAAGGTTTATACTTCTCCCTCCGCCGTCCTTCATGAACTGAGCGTAATAACTTAGTGAATAGTGAGAGGCTTTCTCAAGACCGTTCTGTGTCTTCCTTGTTTCATTTTATTCTTTATTGATTTATCCTTAATGATTCAGGCCAAGAGCAGAACGTTAAAGAGGTTGGAGAGAGAGAGAGGAGAGAGAGAGAGGGGAGGGAGAGTGGAGAGGGAGTGGGTTGAGGGAGGGAAGTGAATGAAGGGAAAGTATGCGGGGAAAGTAAGGAAGAAGAGCTTCACTACATTTCATGGACGAGTTGTATTCAGAAAATAGTACTATTCACAAAGCTCCTTCGTCTTCTCCAAGCATGTATACAAAGAACCTAATGAAATCACTTTCTCCGCTCTTCTCGACTCCAGCTACACGCTATCAAAGCATTTACGTGAAGTGAGTGGAGAAAATATGATATTTCTCTTTGTCGATTCGTTAGCGCTATACTCCTACTCCTACCACTGCCACTACCACTACCATCCCCCCGTCCAAAGTCACACTGTGAAGTTAGCTATACAGACAGAGTATATGTGCTGGAGCTATATAGGCTCGCCATGGATGGTGTACGAGGACCGCCAGAATGAGAGCGAGTCTTTTGGGTGGTGTATCTTTTTCTTTCTCGATATGTTTTTGGAGGATGGCGTGTGATTAGTCTGGCTATAGACGCGTTAAAAGTATTCCACATTCACTGTTGCACCACAATTTAATTCCGGCTCTCGTAAGTTAATATGGCTTTTGCCCTCCTCTCTCTCTCTCCCCATACATGTCTCCCTCAGGCTCCTACTTTCAATAATTATGCGCATTTCTTTCCCATTCTGGTCTTCTATAAATATCAGAACTCGGATATTCGGATTCGGAATCCTGGGAAGAATGTCCTGAATGTGTTTCACTTAAAATTATTCCACCTCAGTGATGAACATTTTTTCCACTTTATCTCCTCAGCTCAACTCTCCAATTCAGTCAGAGTCTCCCTCCATTTCCAAAACCAGAAAATGGAAGGGAGAATGAGAATGGCAATAAGAGTCTTTATTCATTACATATAAACATAATATATATATACTACTACTTTAAACAACTTACACGCAGACCACGCTATGTATACTTTATACTACCTCTTGAGCTGTAACTGAACTACTTGTATAATTATAAGTGTAACATTTATGACTTGGAAATCCAGTGGATATTTTTTTACTCAATGGTCTTTATTTCCATTTCATGAAAGGATGAAACAAGGAGCGCTCGGGTCACGAGTACCTCCCAACCCATTCCCGTAATATATTACACAATCGTATGTAGGTATGCCTACTACAGATATTACTTTTATCCTGAGAGGTATTTTCTTTCTAACTTAAAGATGTCTTAAACTTAATGATGTCTTGTAACTTAAAGATGTAAGCTCTTTAAGTACAAATATTTATACTACCATCATAAACTACTGTGGGAGCGTACGTCTGATCATCATACTTTTGGGATGTTAGTGGTCGCGGGAAGTATGGGAAAATGCAGATGAAATTACAGATATATCAGTAGTGTGAACGAGGGAGAGAATAACTCAGAGAATCTGCAAAACGCTATAATATTTTTTCACAAATTTCCAGAGAATGTGATTCCGATTTCTCCAACTCCAAAGTGTTACACAGAAACAGAATGAGAGAAATTGTGTTAAAATTATTCAAGTTTCGGCTTTCTTAAGTCTGATACAAGTTCACTTATGTGGTTAGCTGGGTTGCTAGTAGTGGTACAAGTTGCACACGAGAGAATCTTATAAACTCTTGCTGCTTATGTAGCGCTATGTGTAGATACCTACCTCCTTGTCTGGCTATCCCATCGCTTCCCGAATGGTGCACCATGTCATGAGCATGAGTTAATAATCTTGGGATGAATTCTGAATCTCGTCTCTGAAAACTGAAAATAAGCCAAGTGAGCTACAGTAAAGAAGAAGAAGAAGAAGGGAAGTTTGAGTCGTTCGCGGAGGCAGGAAGGCACAGGAGAGGGGAATCATAGCATGCAATTGGCATTGGCAGCAGAGTCAGCTCAGTGCATGTCTAGTATGCATGAATTAAAAAGAAAATAAACGAAACGAAGGATGAAGAGGAAGTAAATGTAAAGACAAAGTATTCAAGAGTAAATTTGGAATTTGGATTTACAAGCTACAGCAGTGGCCTCCATCTAAAACAGAATTATATATATATAAATATGATGGCAGGGAATAAATTAAATAGTAAAACTAGAAGCACAGTTGCGTAGGACGTGAACATTCCATGTAAAATCTGCACTCAACGGATTTTAAGCGAATGGATGAACTTCAGCTTCAGCCGCCGAGACCAAGACTTTGATTTTGATGGCTATTAGATATATACCTTTACTTTTTCCATCAAGTGCATGAAGCAAGTCCTGGACTGAGAGATACACAAACAGGCAGGAACAACTTCATTCAGCCCTTTTCTAATTTTTTGCGGCGGGTACAACTTTTTTTTACAGCGTCTTTTGTCAAAGACCCTGAAATAATGGAGCTCTGTATATTTGTTTTTGTGGAAAAAAGGAATAACTGTGGCGGACATAGCTTTTGCGATAGATAAATAAAAGTACAGGGGAAGAGTAAATAGTCTCAAAAGCTTTAAGTAGATCGATTAACTTTGTGAGATAAAATATTCAGGGCCATTAAACATGTAGAGTAAGCAAATTCTGTAACTGATTCAAGAATATTTTAGTATGTAGCATTTTCTACGAATTAGCAATTAGCAAAATGAAAGACACGGAGCATGAGACTCAGAAAATCGTGTCCACATATAAATTCGTTTTTAAATTTATTATTTCAAATATTTCGAATATTTTTAACGATTTTATATGGTTACAAGTTTTCATGCTATCCCCCATCTACATACTCTATACCTTGAATTAAGCTATTGTGAGACAAAATACAGGAGACGGCAACTCATTGGACTTGTATGAGATCACTTGGAAATTTAAATGTTCTGTGGTAATCTAACTTATCTGTCTATGCCAATAACACCAAATCACTGATATCGTCCTGCCTGAGCACCAGCCGACAGATCTTATATCAGGAGGTAGCTTAGAAATTTAGGCGTTCCGTGTTTTTTTTTCTTTTGGAGATTATTTTGCCAAGTGTAGAAATAGATGTGTAATAAAGGCGAAAGGAGAAGAGCGCAAGAATTGTATGGACCCCCGTGTGTAATCTTGTAATCATGAACATGTTGTTTGGCAATGCAAATGCGTAGCTTTCTAGCTATTGCTTGGGAATAAGTAGAAACAGTAATATAATTATGTATATCTACAGGGGCTAGTACATATTATATTTTTTCCCATATAACTGGGGATATACTTGCATCAGCATGCATTGTTGTGTGCACAAGCTTAGGTAGGTCGGTAGGTTGGTAGGTACTCCCTTTTGTTTTTCTTTTGGGTGTAGCGGCGAAAAGGACGAGATAAGCACGATGATAAAAAAAAAAGGTGTGCTCATGAATGCAGGGAAGTTTAATATGCAGATGTGGATGGAGGAAAGAAGTATATAATTGTATTCTTATATTGCTTAGAAGGAACATGTCTATCTGCTATGTAGCATGGTTCAAAAATGGCTATCTGCAACGAATTGTCTCATTCTAGTGCGCTAGATATTGCTCGACTGCCCTTCCCGTGGTTTGATCACAGCAATCCAGGAAATCTAAAACATTCGAAATTAAAAAACAATTTCCACGCTGCATCTCTCACACTTTACACCCGATTTTCATAATTTGTACATTTTACTTTTATCTATTCTTTAGACTATTATCTACCAAGTAATTTCTAAGTTCTTGAGAATTAAAAATATTATTAGTTTTACAAAAATGCATTAAAAAATACTTTCAAAATATAGGAAAAAAAGATAGAATTTTGGGAATTTTGAAAACCTTAGATAAAGCATCAAGAGTATAGTTTTAAAAAAAAGTTTCAAAAAATTCCGCAGATTCCCGTGACCAGACAAAAGTAAAAATGTAATCGAGATATTTTAGATTTGTAATAATTGATTGTAGATAGAAGGTTCTGAATCTAGCAATGTAGAGCAAAACCAAGGTTAAAAGTATGCTCCTTGTTAAAGGTCTTGTCTCAGTGTTGAAGTGGTAGTGGTGGTAGACTTAGAAATGCCTCCTGTACCACATATAGTCCTGCCCGTCTAATAACTCCCATCCTCACTGTTTCTAGCTGTCTTGTGTACTCCATGTCGGTTTCTTTTCATTCCAGCTTGAGTTTAATGTGGTTAGCACATCAAAAGGTATACTAACAGATTCTGGGCAATGTAATTGCCATTTGGATTCTTCCTTTTTCCCCAAAGCAATTATGAAACAAAATAAATCTCAAATGATATCGTTGTTTATTACAACCCGCTCGTCTTCTCCCTTCTGTTTTCCTCACTCCATTTATTTAATCTAGCTCATGATGAGTCTGCCTCAAGAATGCACACACAAACACACATCCTTTCTTTCTCTTTTCTTCTTCGTAGTCTTTTCCCCATTTTTCTCTCTTCTTTTTTTCCCCTTTCCAATGGGAATGGAAATGGAGGTACATCAACGGGAAAAATGTGACTTTTGTGTGTGTGTGTGTGTGTGCATCTCCGTCGGCACTCCCTTCATTTATCTACTCTACATGCAAGTCAGCTCAGTCAGCATCATCAACGTATAATCCTCAATCGTATCCTCATATCCTGTGTACTCCTTTCCATTACTTTTTTTTAACTCGAAAGCCATGGCCGTATGCCTACGTCTTGACGAGACTAGACCCTGAACTAGTGTGCAGACTATACAGACAATAACAGAGCTACTATACAATACAGTCTCATTGTCAGTAGTCATCAGTATACTCCTCCCGTTTCCTTTTTTACTTTTGGTGGGCCGCGCTTTTTTGCCTCCTAAAATAATTCAAATAAAAATAATTTGAATTACTTCAACCTAAGTGACTAAATTATTTGAAGGGAAGTTGATCATATAAAAGTTGTAAAGTTTGTGTTCCTATTCAAGAAAACAGAAGAGATAAGGCTCTTGGAACTGGAACTGGCTACGGCTACGTACAGGAGCGTACAGAGGAACTTCTCCAAAAAATAAACTCGGCTCAAAATTCCTATCTGGTTGATCAGAGAAAATTTCCCTTGAACTCTCTTTTGACTTTGAGGGAAAAAAAATCTATCTTGTTGATAAACTAAATTTTCTTTGCCCCTACTTCATACATGTATAGATATTTTCTTTCCACCTCTCCCCTACTTTTAAGTTGAGAATAGTTTAGCGCATCTCATCTTTGTCTGTGTAGGCTCGGAGCAACATAAGTGAAAGCCACTCTTATCGAGCTCTGGATAGGTACACTGAGAGAGAGAGAGAGAGAGACAGAGCCAGGGGGGAGAAGCTATTGTGGATGGGACAGAGTTTCTTGCATATTTGTTTTTTGAAACTTATACCACCACTGTTTCAAGTTTCCAACTTGACACTCAAAACTTACTTCAGTACAAACAAGTTTTTACGACTCTCTTAAACTTACAACCCCGACAGAGATTCTAGTACTTTCTATGTGTAGCCATGGAGCTCTGTGTACATTGTTATAGGTGGCTGGGTAGTAGCCTCCAGATATTCCACGGTTACGATTCTGCTACTTAAGTATGTACGTCCTACGTACTATCAATTCTAAATTCTAAGGGATACACACATTCCTTCCTACTACCTACTTATTTCTCACCATGGCTCTCTCTCTGTAAATATCCCTTCCGTTCATCCCGACCCTTTATGCTGCTATATAAAGGAAACTTTTTCAATAAATTTTAAATCAAACTTTTATTTCTTTTTAATTGGGCCAAGATTTATCGAGGTCTATAGATGAGTAAAGGTAAGTAGGTAAGTGTTCAAGGTTTATATGTTTGGAGAACTCAATAACTTGAGTAGGTAAATGTCACATGTCCTCAACTCAGGCTGTAAAAATCCCCCTCGTTTTCCTCCTTTTTACTATCTGGAATTTTACCGTGGGATCCCATGATTTGCCTCGTCCAAGAAAACACACAAAAAGAAAGATTTCCTTGCTGATTTTCGAAAGATAAATGATCATCGGAGCGAGTTAACATTTTTATTGATGGGAAAGCATAGGTGACTTTTACTTTTACTAAGTTGTACGCTACCTCTTTCTCTATCTGACGATGAGACGGCCTTTTCCAGTCCACTGATACTGATAGTCTATAGATATATATCTATCCATATATTGTTCTTCTGATGTATACTATAGTATTTCACTATAGTTATCTATATGTTTGGTCTAGGTAGCTCTAAATAAATGGCTACAGAAAAGATGGATGGGGTTCAGTCTCTTTCATGTAATTCCATGTGTAGGTGCTTTGGGATTGGGAGCCTAGCCTCTTATACATAGTGTTAATAAGCTTGACATCAGAAATCAGAACAATATACGTGATGTGGATTGAGTACTCACGTTATTCAGAAATCTACGATGAATACATATATCGCTTATTATTATGCTTTTTATTACTAACATTGATATTGTCTGTGAAGAACCAAAATGACCCATATCCAATTTAAGCTCCAATCAAAATGAGCTATGTCCTAAAAACAAATTGATAAAAATGCGTAAAATATTAATAATTACGAGTTTTTGAAAAACGTAAAATGTTTTATTTTCATGTTTTTCAACAATGTAAAATGTCCTATTTACATGTTTTTGAAAAGTTGCAAAATGTTCTAATTCCATGTTTTTTGAAAAGGTGCAAAATGTTCTAATTCCATGTTTTTTGAAAAGGTGCAAAA
>JAQFZE010000701.1:0-23235 GCA_034695245.1 Dicyrtomina saundersi | reverse complement strand
AAAAATTTCTATTTTTAGACCATATGACGCTGTCATCAGCTTTTAAAATTGTGTAAGTAAATGGCTATTTTTACATAGGATGCAATCCAATATGCAAGCAGACCCAATGATTTAAGCCCTCATTTAATTTATTTAAAACTTCCAATTTGTAAAAGTACTAACCCGTAAAGAAAGTTGTAAAAGTTGATTAGTTTAAGAAACAGAAGCACTTGTACTGTTACAGTGATAGTTATGGAATAGTTTATAACTAAAATAAAAAGCTATAATATAATCGTGCAAAATTCAGAGCAGTATTTTCAGCAGCGGCATCAGTATTATGGAAAACAGAATTTTGGGCTTTTGTAACATTTAGAATTTAGATACCGTCGCGTTTGCAAAAGGCGTATTAGTTAACGGTCATTTGAGTGGACACTGGACCTTTTTAAAATCTATAAGGCGGTTTGGCGTCTTCCCTCTACCCCGCAGTCATATTACAGCGATAGTATGTCCTAAAACCCGGGCTTTATATAGCATCGTTTGAAAACTATTTAATTATTAGAAACCGTCTCAATTCTGAATAATAGCAGGTTATCTGTACAACTGGTAAACTTTTTAAGTTTGCAATACGAATATTTCTATGAAAACTGCTAGTATTCTTAAATAATTATTAATCAAAATATCAAAACAATAAAAATCGTATAATTGGTACCCATGGGTAGAGTAAATTGCTCACTAAACCCTAAAGCTTCAGTCTTTTGTCGACTGTATACTTTAAAATTCAATAAATCAGGGATCGTCCACAAATGACCTCATGGGTCAAATTATTCATTCATATAATTATAACCTTACATTTAGAGCTGCGATCGTGAAAGTGTTTTTACTGTGCTTTCAAAAATCAAAATAAATTTTTTAAGAAGATCCCAAATTGTAGGGATTAATACAACATTTTAAAGTTCATAAAAAAAGGAAAAAATTGTTTTTTAAATCCTTTACATCCAGCTTGTACAACAGCATTTAGGAAGAATTTAAAAAACAACGGTTCATAAATGTATTTAAAAATTTTGTCGTCCATAATTGACCTTACAGGTGGAGTCATGTGTCTCTTTGGATATTGGATTGCATCCTATGTTAAAAATAGCCATTTACTTACACAATTTTAAAAGCTGATGACAGCGTCATATGGTCTAAAAATAGAAATTTTTGGATGACATCATTTATGGACGGCCCCTTACTAATTTTAGGCTTGTTAATAATCAAATACCACAAAGCATATAGTTTTCGAAAAAAATCAGAAAACTGAAAAAGTAGTAAGGGGGGACCATTGGGTAAAGTAAAATTACTATTTCATTTCCCATATGATTTTCGTGATTTTTCATTTCGACGAATTCTGAAAATTTCAATATTCGTTTTTGGCGCCAAAACGCAATTTGCACCGATATGATTATATACGTTGTAGTGACCCCACCACGTAGTACATGATCTGATATCGTTTGCGTCATTTCGGATTTTACACTTGGGATACTTCCCATGTGAGTAGGTACTGTGAAGCTTTTAAAGAAAACGTTGAATGTGTACGCTAAAGCATCTGCAATGAGGTACTCGAATTCCTTTAGTATTAATGAAGGTATTACGTTGCTTAAAGTGTTTTTAGTAGGTCGCACGTGATCAAATTAATATGTGATTTCAAGAGCATTGACTTTAATAGGTTTCAATTGGGTGTTAATTGGCGCTATGAACACATTTTCTATTGGTTAATAAGTTTTATTTATTGCTGTGAAATGTTGACATATAAAGTAGATTGTATTTAATTCAGAATTGCTTTTAAGTAGTGTAGAGACTGAATCGACGCACTAAGCGCTGGCTATAATTATTACAGGGCATTTATGCAATGCTTTAGGGATGCTTATACGACGAATAAAGACTTTAGTTAGGAGCCTTTATGAATGCTTACATGATATTTTTGGGAATGGTAACGCACTATTTTTTCTTTCCCACATCCGACCACAACCACAAAAAACTACATGCACAAATGCTTCTACAAGTAAACTCTATAAATAAATTGTACGGAATTAAAATTATTCTCATGAATCACATAAATAAATTTTTTGGCGATAGGTAGGTAGGTAGGTACCTCAATTACGTTAAAAAAAGTAAAAGTAAATTCATTGCTGCACTAAAACTATAAAGCATCTTTTTTTAAGCAGGACAGACGGGTCCATCTACACACACGAAAGAAACTTGGGCTTAACTAGTTTGTTTTGGTACTTCATGCAGAGTAATAAGAGTGAGAAGCTGTTTGCACTCTACGTTATCCTGTCCATGTTCTGACTATTTGCAAAATTGTGACTCAGTTTACACACTCGCCTTCGGTTGGCGATTGTAGAGTTGCGGACTGCGAGTCAGTTTGCAATTTTTTATATTTCGCAAGGCCAAAGCCAACTGGTAACTAGCTTTATTTGCAGTGCAAAGCAGAGACGTCGTCTGCTGTGTCACCCTTTTACTCACCCATCATAACATAATCAATGTATGTAGAATGCAAGTTCTACTATATACGACCCACACAAATTAAGCTCAGAATGTATGACTCCATCAACTTAATATAAAGTATATTAGATTTTAATATCAAAATTTATGATTATGATAATACATAAACTTAATAAGATACATCAAATGTTTGTACAAACTTCTGTATGAGTAAAAAAATTCATTAATTTTTTTGAATAAATCGGACTATTAACCTATGAAAAAAAATGTATGACTCCAAACTCCAAATGTGACGTCATTTTGCATACCTCGTACGATCTTCTTTTTTTCTTCAGATATTTCCATCTCAACACTAAATCAGTTTAATCAGTCAATTTAGAGATAGTGTGACTTGTCTCGTACAGAATTGTGTCATTTCGTTTAATAATAATTCTCTTGAAAAATCCCCAGTTTGTTTTTTATATTTGGGAAATAATTTTTGGTTAGTTCTGTAGGACGTTGCTTTGAAAAGTTTCATTATTTTATTTCCACTTTTTCTACTACTTAAACTTAGAGCTTAAAGTTGTAAATATCTGTACCTTTCCCAGCATCGGCTGTAATTACTACTCGTCTCTTGAGGTGATAAGCGTTCTATTGAGTGTTGGATTAAGGAATGGCAGAAAAACAAAATATTACAGGACTCGATGTGGAGGGGAGTTTAAATGCACGCGACATAAGCGTAGTTATAGCAAATCAGGTATAGACAAGTAGCACCAACATACTTTTTAACTAGTGCTGACATCTATCAGCTAATTTAGTTATTTCAATTATAATTCTTTTAACAAAAAGTTTGACAATGTAATAATTCTTACAATATTAAATACATTAAAACTGTGCATCTAAAGCCTTATTTTTTGTTAGCTCCAGGATCCCCTGCCAAAAAATATCAGGTTCAAAGTTGAGAAGCCAATTCAGACGTTTACTGGAAGGAAGGCATTTCTGGAGGACCTTCATAAGGTCGTTAATGAGGGTAAAATAACAGTTCTGACACAGGCGCCATTTTCAGTTGTGGCTGCCACCGGAGGCTTGGGCAAAACTGAGACAGTACGCATGTACATTCAACTCCACACACACGGGTACGACCATGTTGTTTGGATCGATGCGGAAGACAATTCGTCTGCCAAGAACCAATTTATCCAGCTCGCCATTAAATTGAATATTTTTACAGAGTTTGAAGGGAAACCAAAAGAATTTGAGTTGATTCAAGAACAAATCTTCGAGAAACTGCTGCATCATAGCAACGTAGTTCTTCTTGTTTTGGACAATGCGGAAGCTTAGGAAGACGATCAGGAACTTACCTTAAATGGCATCCGAACACTTCTCCCAAAATCCCTGTCCCCGTTCTTCGTTGAGCCTACAGTAATTTTGACCTCACGCAACCAGAACTGGAATCTTCAAAAAGTCATACAACTGAATTTGTGGACCGAAAGTGAAGTCGCCGTCTTTGTGAAGCAGAGACTTGAACTCCAAGAAACAGCTAAGAACAATGAACTGGTGACTCAACTTGGAAATCTCTTCGGTCGCCTGCCCATTGCTCTTCAGGCGGCTGTGGCCGTCATTCTCCAGCAAATTAAACGAAAGAAAAAGTACGGAATTCGGAATATAATTGAAGAGTACCACAACGGGAGCAGGAAAGTTCTTGCGCAGAAGCCGCTGATAGGAAATATGAGACCCACACAGGCCAGCGTTACACAATGTTGGTTCTGTGGAATATTTCATTTGAGAAAGTACTAAAATTCCCAGATGGGAAATTAGGAATCAAAATTCTCTGTTTCATGGCCTATTTGTCGCCCGCGAGAATTCCACAGGATTTCCTATTCGCCCTTTTTCAAAAAGGCTTCAGTCAGGATTCCTTTGAGGATGCGCTACAAATTCTGGAGGATTACTCGTTGATTGCATCTTTTCAATCTGCTGACTCCGCCTCACGCAGTTGCCCCATCCATCGCATGATCCAAGATGCGACGATCGAAAATTTGAAAAGCAACAAGGAACATAGGACACGTGCCATTTTCAACGAAAACACTTTTTTGAACGAGACTGCAGTGCTTCTGGAATTATCCACCGAGTCTACGAGTTACATTAAAACATTAGACACACGCGCAGTTCCACGTGGGAATGAAATTGTGGATAACTTGGTGCAGATCACAAGCCACGTGTCAAAAAATCTGAACGTCCAGGAATTCAGAGATTTGACTGCGGAAGTTGCTGGTGTCTTACAATGTACGAATGACTTTGCAAAATCCATTGAACTCTACAAAAATGTTCTCAATGCGACCCCTGCATCGAATGTTGAAAGTGAGATTCGTGACAAAATTAAACTTAAAGTGATTCTTGCTTACGCGTTCGGTGGAGGAGGGTTTGACCAAAAATCAATTGAATTACTTGAAGAAGTTCTGGAGGATGAGACACGTGCTCTTGGGCCACATCACAAAGAGACACTTGAAACAAAAGGCAACATTGCAAATGCCCTTCGTCGTCTGGGGAAGTACGTTGAAGCAGCGGCAAAATTTAGGGAAGTTCTTCAAGACTTCAGAAACATTCAAGATACTGAAAGCGAATCCTTCCTAACGACTAAACATAGCTACGCACTTCTTTTAGAAGAGCAGGCGAAAACTGAAGAGGCATTTAAGCTTTATACAGAAGTGGCTGAAGAACACGAAAAGAATCAAAATTCAAAGACAGAGGACGTCATAAATACAAAAGCAAGCATAGCGCATATTCTGAAAGAACAAGGGAAGTTTGAGGAAGCGTCTGCGATGATGCTGAAAAACATTGAAGATGCAACTCGAGTCTTTGGACCCTTTCACCTTCACACATTTACATTTAAACGACATTACGCAAGTCTACTTCGTGAACAAGGGAAACATGAAGAAGCTGCGCAGCTTAATTTAGAGTTGTTAGAATTACAAGAAACTGAATTAGGCTCCGAGCACCCAGACACACTTATCACAAAGAACAACTTGGCAGTTGTATATCTTGAAACTGAGGAGCTTAACAAAGCGTTGCCCTTGTTGGACGTCAAGGTACGCGCAAGAGTTCTCGGCCCGGAGCATCCAGAAACAATGTCCACTGCTACTAACTTAGCAAATGCCATGATAAAACAAGGGAAGTTTGGGGATGCTCTGTCGTTACATAACAAAATTTTAAATATTCGCAAACAAGTTTTGGGGCCTAATCATCCACAAACACTGAACACAATGTACAACATAGGTGCCACGCATTATAATATGAAAGAATTCGACATGGCTGCAGAAGTGTTTCAAGATGTTTTGTTGCGTCGAATGGAGGTTCTCGGGGAAAATAATCCTTCAACTATGAAGACATTGCAATGGCTCACAGATTGTAGGGAAATTGTTGACGAGCGAAATGATTTAATTGTGAACTTTGTGACGTTGACGTTTGCTGATGTGGAAATTGGGCGGAGCATCTTAGAAGCGTCGAGCTGGGATATGGAGGTTCAGACGACGCTTTATGTAGTTAATTATGTAGCAGGCAACTTGATTGTTTTATTTCAGTAAAGGTTCATATTTATTTTTTTTTGTTTTGCTGAAACTTTCAGGTTGCACTCGACATTTTTTTCAACCCCAATTCCACTAAAGACCTCGCAGGTTTTGAAGAGCAGGACGAAACTTTTATCCTGTAATTTATTACTTTTCACTGAAACAATCCACTTTGCAACATTTTACGAATTGAATATAACGCATAACTTTAAAAATTTGTTTTATGCTCAGGTCAAGAGCAAAAACTGATTTCGATGACAAGACTTTAGATGTCAATTCTGAATTCTGACAACACGACAAAAGGCGATTAAATCAAAGACGTTCAGATGCAGGTGGAAACAGTCCCAAAACGTAATCAGCAGCGCGCTTCAACACGAAACAAGTTGATGACTGGAAAACAGTGTTTAATTATGTGACTCGCTAAAACCGTTTATAGCGGTGATTGATAGAAATTAATTAGTAGAACAGCAAAAAAAAACATGCATTTTGACTTTAAAATAAAATGAGGAAGCAGCAGTTTAAAGCGAAAGCTGTACTTTTTGTTTGTACTTCGTTCCTTACGTTTTTTATATATTCAACTAAAATAAAAAAAAATAATAAGGAGATGCATTGAACATACGGATGCAGTGACGTGATTTGTGGACGACCTATAATGACATACCGTATTTTCTCTAATAGTACGCGGGTCTCTTATAGTACGCAGGGTGTAGCCGCCTAAGTTTGGATAGTACGCGGGTCTATTGAACACACTATTAAATACCAGTGTGCGGGTCTTTATTGATGCGCGGGTCTATCATTTTACGCGGGGGGTCGAAGCTTGAGTTTGAATAGTACGCGGGGCGTACTATCAGATGAACTATGGTAAATCTGTATTTAGTGGAGGTTCTAGCCAAAATTGCTATATGATACTGTATAAATGATGGCATGATAAAATACAAAATGAATTAAATTAAAAAATCCCATTTTAATTGTTGAAAACCAAGTAATAGTATGCGCTATAATCAAAATATTAAAAGCGTTAGTAAAGAAAACAGGCTGAATTTTTCGTGATTTATGGCAAACTTTTTAAATACATTGTAAATAAAATATCAGGCAAGTTTCAAGAAAACAAAAATAATTACAACAATTTGCACTTACAAAACATGTAAAAAGCACTTTTATTTTTTTAATTAAGGGTAAATACAGAGCATTTTGAACCTCAGAAAACACTTGATTTAGATGCAAAATAAGTAAGCGACAGCAGTGTGTAGAGGATTGTGCCCATATGACGTCATTGCAGTAGGACACATTGACCTATATTCTGCAACTGATGTTCTGAAGCAGCCGTTTCTGTCCCTCACGCCTCACAACGCTGCAGGTCTAAAAGTAAAAATAATAAATACAATAAAAATGGTTATGAATTTAGTTACGTTTTTTGAAGCGCCTATTTTACCCCTGCAATTCTTTAAAAGCTTTAAAAAACATATTAACGTTTACAATACAATTTGCATCGTATATACATCTTAAATTAATTGCATTAAGAGTCGTTCATATACTACGTGATCAGATGGATTTCGCGTTTGTTTTACGAACCTTAACCTCTCACTCAACTTATTTAATTAAAATTTACCTTGAAAAATGAAGGGCGTGAAAGGCCTTGTTTAATTCAGCGCATTTAATTTGTTATTACCACATCCCGTCCAAACCAAAGGTGGAAACCCACTCGTAAAGATCCAGGCCGAGGTTGACGCCTATTTTAGGCTTGTATTTCAGATTTGGTCCAATTCGTAGCAAAAAGTCTAGTCCGGTTGTGAAACAGTCACTTTGTCCGGTCCTAACTGTTTTGCAAGTCGAATATTAGAACTAGCTTCAACCACCATTACTCTCTCTGTTTGTATCGCATTTTATATCTTAACTGCAAAATTAAAATTACTTTCAAAGTCTCTCTCCGTCCAAACAGTAATATTAAGATAAGAAAGTATTCACTACAACATAACAGTTGAGTATAGCACTGCAGTTACAAAAGAGGACTATACTTGAGCTTCAGGCGGAGGTTATTTCCACTCCGAATCTGAGATGGGCCCAATTAACCTTGTTGAATCAGTTCAAAAGGGCTGCAGTTAATATTTAAGCCTAATCTAAAGGGCGTGTATATTAATTTACTTTGACTACAACTGATTTTCGTAATTTTTCTGAAATAAAAAGTGAAGAAAATTGAGTGGGAATAACAGTAGAAAATATTAGTGAAAGCAGGGTCCTTCCTTCTATACTCTTGTGAAAACTGATAAATTATAACTTGGAGTGAAACATGTTGTGTTAAAATTATGTTTGCTAATAATTCGGTTGTCCATAAATGATATCATAGAAATTTTCCAGTGTTAGGATCTCATAACCTCCCTGTCATCAGCTTAGCTTAATAGCTTAGCTGTTACTATCCGTATATTACGTTTTAGATTTTTTTTTCTAAGCCCCGTCAGTCCTCTAAATCGTTACCACATTTTTATTTCCTAATCCCCCCCCCCCTTGTATAAACGGTAATGTCTTCATTCAAAAAAATGAACGTCATGTCACACGTTACATTAAATGTAATTATATTGTATCTGCTTTAATTTGCCAGTATAAAAAATTTAGAATTTAAAAAAATTGCTAAAAACGTCATTTAAAAAACAAAAATGTTGTCATATTTTTATTACTTTATTTTTAAGCATTTCTGTACTTTTAAAACACTTTAGATTCAATTGCATTCAAGAACGAATTACATCCACGTCTTAAGTAAATTTATTAGGAGCTGTTCAAATATTACGTCATCAGAAACCTTCAACTTTTTTCCACGGCCACCCACCGACCCCATCGTGTATATATTGCCTCCCAAAAACTAGGAGTTAAATGTCTTGTCTCAAATTCAATATTGTCACTCCTCCATAGCTAACCCTTTTTTTTAATGTAATATATGAGCAGTTTCTTCTAGCATTTCCTGAAAAACCAACGTCCAAAGATTGTTTCAGTTATTAGAACTTCCCACAAGATCCGCGACACAATGCTCTGCATTTATCCCCACCAAAGCAGGACACCCGAACTCAAAGAACATTGCTATTACACAATACACCACAAAACGCAATTTAAAGATAACGCTCAATGGCTCTTTAGATGCGCCTATAAATGACGTCATAAAACACCAATACAAAATACTAACAATAAAACTGGAGGTGACAATTCCTATTCTAAAAACAAGACTAATGAGAGAGAAAAAGCTTCGCTCTAAACAAAATATAAAATTATACATATAAAAATATATAAAATATTATATTGTGTTTGATTTAAAATGTAAATCGTAAGTTGGAATCAGACACGGACGGATATTTCCTAAAAAGCCCTTCAGGTAAATAATCCCAATAAATAGTAGTCGCTCGTATATTAATACATGGAGCGTACAGATGACGCAAAAAATGGTAATGGTCTGCCTTTTTCTTAAAGCACTAAGTGAATAGACACGCAGGGAATATAATGCTCCACACTGTGGAGATGAGCATAGGGAATATAAAATGGGACGTGAGGATCTTCTATTCTCACGGACCATGACTAAACCAGTTTCTACTTGGACTCCGGCGAGGAAGAAGGTACTCCTGAACATAACCATGCTACGGCAGAAAAAGTGCTACGAGCAAACGCTCAGGTGCCCACGTGGACCGAGACGCCCCACGAGGGAATTTATATTTGTCGCTACGAGCGAATATTCAGGGAATCAAACGCTGACCCTTTGATTCTACGAGGGAGATTATAATTGTCGCTACGAGCGAATATTCAGGGAATCAAACGCTGACCCAGAAAAGACGTTCTACGAGAAGTCTAAGATATATCCGTCCGGCTCTGAAATCAACCTACGAGGTGGGTAAAATATTTTGTGAAATATAATCTGAATCGCACGGCGACAGAGAGGGAATTTACCTAGGAAAATGTTAAGTAAACGCTACTTTCATTTTCGGTCACGGACCATTTTTATTTAGCGTTACGAACGCAGTAAAAGTATAATTATTGGGTAATAAATACAGGGCTGTATAAGACCCTTAAAACTGACCTACATTATATAGTTTTGTATGTGATTGCATATTCTCGGACAGGTTGATATTTGCATATTAAATGTACAATTTATATTACAATTATTTATAGATATAATAGTATCATATTTTAGCCATAGACATTATTGGGAAAATAATCCTCCTGAGATACGAAAGAACCCCCAGGTAAAGTTTCTCAGTTGCCCGTTTTCTAACTCGAATTTAGTTGACCGCATAAAATCCCTGTTAAGAAGGTGCGGGGTGAAATAATCTACCCCCCAATATCTTAATTGTAATTTAAATTTAATTTAAAGTAGGTTAGGCGAAAATCCTAATTAATTTAGGCCCATACTTTGGAAGTAACATACTTGCCGTTATAGGTATAAGGAAACCGCATGGGGATTGATTTAATCACCAGCCGCTAGTTTTAAGTATTGAATATTGAGTTGCCAGAAAAAGCGTAAGGATTGACCTATTTAGCACCCCGCATGAGGCAGCGTGCAAGGCACACGATATCCCATAGGGAACAAAAAAGTGAAAGTAACGCTTAAAAGATCCACGAGATTTCAAGCAGAGACTAATTTTTGAGGGAAACGCTCCCCAGCACACAGTGCACAGAGGCCGTAGACATAAGGATAAAGCGAGAAAACGCTCCCGCAGAACAAAAGAGAATTAAATTTTGTCCAGTACTGAGTGGACTGTGGACTTCTAAGCAGCAGAAGACAAGGAGCGGAAGACAAGATCTAGTGCCTGCGAGGACAGACTGCACAGTATCCATCAGTAACAGAGTCGAATATTTTCAAAATTCAGAGTTCACATAAAATATTAAAATAAAAAGTTCGACATTGTCGTTATTACGAACAAAAGGTTTAAAGCTGAATATTCCAGAATTTAGGAGAATCCCAAAATCAGCAGAAACGGAAAAGCCGGCTGCCGAGAAAATTGCACTTATACAAGCCTACGTGGTACGTAAGTAATACATAGAAAATATAAAGCATATTATGTAGTTTAGATTTACATTTGATTTAATGGGTAGCCATTTTTAATATTTTCTGAGTTGCCACCATATACATAGGATACGGTCCTTAGGTAGGCAGATTTTACATAGTTATAGATTTATACAACTACAGATTAGCCGTATATTACAGGAAACACGGTATATTAATATTTTGATTTTGACTATATTTTACAATATAATAGATTTTTTTAAATTATAGTTTTCTTTGTGAAAATAGCCAGTCAGTAGTGGTAGTTAGTAGTGGCTGACAGTCTTTCGTATTGTCGGTCTTCTGGCAGGTTATTCTGCCTCATTTTTTTTAATTTCGTAAAACTTCATAGTTGCCACGGCAGCAGTTAATGCTACGAGGAAAACGAAAGTGAAATTAGTTACATTTTTATCAGATTTTCCGATTTATTATGGAGTTACTTAACTGCCCATTTGTTTGGCATTATACGCGTATTCCAGGCTAGTCATTTAGTGAATAATACCGCCTTTTTGATTTTTAACAGAATAACGAATTCCAAATGTTATAAAAAAATTCAAATTTTGTGAAAAATTACCAGTGGTAGTTGTGCTGCGATTTAAAATAGTGAGCAAACATCAGTAGGTAGGGTAGAAAACCCATTCGTTGGCATCGCCAACCAGAAAACTGAAATGTAGAAAATACAATTTTCATTTTGTTGCGTTAAAGTCGAAAGTGATTTTTAGAAGATCAAGGGGACTTCCAAAAATCACTTATCTTCGTATTTTGTTTGCTTATAACGGAAAGCAGCCGAAACAGTTAGAATTGCCATTTATATTGTGTGTGCCAAGTCAACATTATTAATTTTGTGTGTGCAAACTAATTCATTATTTTGTGTAAGTAAAGGCATTAATATTGCGTATTTTATTCATTTATGTCCAATTACGTGTGTATGTAATATTGTTGGAATAATAACTCCGAACTATTTAGGGTGTATTAGTTAGTATATAACGAGATACAAAATCTCGACTTATTAGTTAGTAAGTATAAAAATACAAGGGAACGCCCCTTGACTCTAAGTGAGTATTTGAAATAGTGAGGAATATTCACCTCAACCTAAAAGGTATAATTTTAATTAAGTATAAACTTACATTTCGAAACTGCTCGAAATTCTGTGCCATTTTGATTTTGACTCAAAAACTATAAAGGGAATTTTGACCCCAAATTCCTGATTGATCAGTCCAAGAGAAGTAAGAGATACGATCTTCAGCTTACGATTCAATATCGATAAAGATAATTCTGTTGTTATTTGGAAATGCTCGATTTTATGTGATTCAAAAAGGTTGCTATATTATTTCTTACGGGGAATTCATACCCCGATTTTGTTGGTGGAAAATAGAGAGGAATTTCATACCTCGGCTTACTAAATACAAAGTATAAAGTGTTGCTATAGACGCAGCTTGAACTTACTAGTCAAAATCAAAGTTGCAGGGAATTTCATAACCCTGACTTTTCAAAAGTGTTTACTATATTGCAGGGAATTTCATGACCCTGACTTTTCAAAAGTGTTAATTACATTGCAGGGAATTTAGACCCTGACCTATTACTATTAGCTACTGCTAGGGATTTTAAATCTCAAATTATTCAGTGTTTATTGCAAGGAATTTTGGACCCCGACTTATTAGGTACTTACTTAGTACAGAAAATTCATTTTTGAGACTTTTCAAAGTATAAAATATTTATTTCAGGGGATTTAACCTTTACAAAGGGTGTGTTGAGTGAAATAAATAAAAGTGGAAAGGGATTTCTACCATTTCAGATGAATCAACTTACGAAGTTCGCCGCAACTCCAAAATCGTCAGTTGACGATTCATATGGTGTCATATTGTGTTGCATGCTATTTTGCATCAGGTTTTTAGGTTGCAAATCACTGGAATTGAATCTCCTCATCTGTGGTACACTTAAGCCAAAGCTGCAAATAAAAAGCCAAGATTTTAGGTTAATTAAACCACGAGTTGAATTCATAGTTGAAACAAATTAGTTTACAAAACAAGGCATCGAAATCAGCTTCCATACGAAGTTGAAAAATTCTCAATACTTAAAAATAGTGAAGTAATAACAATATATCTATTCATTTTAGTTTCGCTCAATAGTGAATTCGGACGAAGAAACAACATCGTCGAAACTTACTGTTTTGAGAACCGAACACGATCCGAGGAATTAGTTGCCGAAAACAAAAGTGAATTTAAAGTCAAAATCTTTAGTCAATCGGTCCTACGTGGATCCCAACAAGCAGGAACTTCTACAAATAGATATAAGTAAGTAGAATAAACAGTTAGGCATTTCAAACAAATTAAATACGATTAGAATTATAACTTTTGGACTACAAGTCCATAGTGTTGTAATTTTTGACTGTTGTAATTTGTGCACAATCGTGAGTTGTCCATTGAAAACGGACACTGTCGTTATTTATTCACTACGGTGAACATTAAAGCACATAAATTAATTCAATAATTTTATTATAAACTCAGATCCTTACGAAGGACTAGATACGGGCCCACGGGACGTTCTTGAGGTCAGTTAGACTTAGAAAACCAAAATTCTGGAAAACAGAAACGACGAATTGGAAATTTTCTACTCCAGTCAGATAGAAAATCTGAAATTATAGCGAATTTTCTCTGCTTTTTGATTCAACCCTTTTTGTAAGTTGAAACAAAATAAAACTTTAAACATTTTATGATAGAACACTCACGAAGTAACTTATATATTAAAATCTTGAAAAATACAGACAGTCGCTGTGTTTTCTGGTTCTGTTGTATTTTAATATGTATATGAGAGAAAATAAGTGTTCTTATTCACGAATACTCACCTTTTATAGCCTCACGTTGGCATTGAAATCTAAGCACACACTGCTATCACCGTCCACAGACTTTAGGATTTAAATAAATCCAGCTTTTGGATATATTGTAGAACTACCAATCAGGGGAAGTGAAGATTATGATTGGGAAACGGAAATTGTTCGTTCTTGCCCATCGTGCCCTTACTAAGTAAGTTTAACGTATACGCATAGGCAGTGAAACGAAATAAATTGTCAAATTTAGTTAAAATAATTCGAACCACCAATCAGAGGTAGTTAAAATTAAAACGAAACTATTTTGTTGTGTATTAACACAAACGGTAGATCAGGGCCAAAATAAAAGAAGTTACCAACGAAGGTACCTAAGCATATTTTAGTTACGTTTTCTTTTTCTTTATTTAAGTACTTACGTAGTACATAGCGTATAGGTATATTACTGTTGAAGGCCAACAGAACTATTAAGTATAGGTATACATATTTTCGTGGTAACTAAGAATTAAGTACACATCCATACGGTGGGTGTACAGAAGTTAGCGTCGTACAGAGTTGTATTACCACAATACAAACCATAAGGATTTAGTGGTAAACAATTGTAGTATCTACATAATAAATAAGATTTTACAATTAATTTTTATGAAATAGATTTAAGTTAAAAATTATCATTTCTTTTCAAACTCACGAGTTTATTATAACTTAAAATTTTCATTTTCCATATTTCAAATAAAACAAGTAGAAATAATTCAGTAAAATTCGATAAGTAGTCAATTTAACATTCTACGCGGATTTAATAAAATAGTAAATTAAGTAGGTAAGTAGGTATATAGTACCACAGTTTACTTTCGAAATAAAGCGAAAATTACGAATTTTCGAGAAAAAGCTTGAATCAAAATTGTATTAAGTTTGTCAAAGGCTGATATCGTATTAGTAATCTTTACATTTAGTATTTTATAAGCATACCACATTTGGCAAAAACTCATGATTTACAGAGTACAACCCCAACATTGAATGTTCATTGCGTTTTATTTAAGTCCCTACGATTGAAAAGCGATTATTGCTATCATTGTTATTTATTTAATAGTTAAAATAAAAATATCTTTAGAACGGCAACGACGAAATTATTGTTGGAGATACGATTGGAAATTAACCGATTTTTCAAATTTATTGTAATTACAGGATACGATCCTGACTTGACTTACTAGTCATAGGAATTTTATTGATTGACGCTCAAAATACGTTGTGGAGTTTTAAGGATTTAGTTGCTGACTTATTACTAGATTTAATTAATTGACAAACAGGTACGTATTCTCGAATACGATCAAAATTATTTGCTTGTGCTTAAAAGCTTGCTTTTGATAAAATCAAAATTCGGTGGCTGTTGCGCGTTTATATGTACCCTTGTCCTCATTCACACTGCAAAAGCATTAAATTCACCCATCTTCATTAATATTAAATAGAATTAAAATAAAATTAATTGTTACAAATAAAATAAGTCTACAAATAAAATAAAATTCTACGATTGCGTCAAATAAAGGTAAAATTAATTGAATATTGTGCAAATTTCTACATTTTCCAGATTGAATCCAAGGCCTGATCAATTTAAAAGTGTTGATTAGACTTGGGTTAAAATAAAGCATAAACGGATTCGGTTCCCTAACGACAAAACGCATCTGGCTCACGTTAGCTAAAGTCAACGGGGGTATTGTTTCAAAATATACATAAATTAAAATTGGTAGTTAATTACTACACTCATAGGTATTCTTACAAATATTTACATTAGAAACAAAAATTACTCTGACGGAGAGACTTGGAAGTTAGGCATCCATTTTTAATATTCCCACGAGAAAAGTACTACGCCGTATTTACAAATAAATTAGAGATAATACTGGCACTTAATAGTGAACCATAGGTACTCCTATTGAACTACATACTAAAAATATACTGATATTTCAGAAAAGCCAAAACACTTCGTTTTCAACATTCAATATCACATCGAAACTACAAATAACAGTAAGCCATAAGAATTAACTACGAGTTTATCAAAATTAGGGACATTTAGTATTCAAGGGTCCGTTACAATACATTGATTAATTTTGAATTCCCAAAATTTTCCACATCGATTAAATTAAGGCATTACGTACGTTCAGTATCAGAATCTTTAGTTACAAGTTACAAACTTATTAATTCAGTTATTTAAGGAAATTCTACACGAATTTTTTCTACATTTACAAACAAAATATAGTTGTGACATAACTGTATAATATTTGTAAAACTATGCCGCCGCCGCCCCCCGCCCACCAGGCAATCTTAAAGTTCTGCTATTATTTA
Organism: Dicyrtomina saundersi; assembly: GCA_034695245.1. Taxonomy (NCBI): domain Eukaryota; kingdom Metazoa; phylum Arthropoda; class Collembola; order Symphypleona; family Dicyrtomidae; genus Dicyrtomina; species Dicyrtomina saundersi. Next base: position 7,055 of record JAQFZE010000701.1, on the reverse strand, counting down.
TGTACTGTAGGTTCATCACAAAGAGGCGTGGCAATTCCAAAGTTCTGCTATTATTTATGTAATAAAGGTTAATCAGAAAGAAACGTCGCAATCTCAATGTTCTGCTATTATTTATGTATTTAACAAAAAATTTAATATTTTTGTGTGGCTTTAGTAATTTTATGAATTTCTTCAAAATTATTGTGTAGCTTTAGTAACTATTAGGAAAAGTCGCCAAATTACTTTACTGCTCTAGTAATTATAAAAACAAATATCTTAAATAATTTTTTAGAACTACGTTTATTAACTAGAAGTGTTATATATTTCTTGTTTGGCTTTAGTGAAGACGTAAAACTTTTTAATATTATTCCGTGTGATCAGTTATTATGTAAGAATTTTTTAAATTATTATGTGGCTTTAGTAATTATTTAATATATTTTAAAAATATTGTACAGCTTCAATAATTGTTTGACATTCAAAAAAAATATATAGTTTTAGAGCTATTGTTATTACTATATTTTTAAAATCATTTCATAGCTTCGCAGTGTTTTAGCAATTTTTCTAAAAATTATTGTGTCGCTCTTGTTATTATTTAAAATATTTTAAAAGTTATTGCACAGCTTTAAAAATGTTTTTGAATTTTATTATTTAAAAAAAAGTTTTTTATTTAATAAAGTATTTTTAAAATTAAAAATGTGGCTTTGATAAAAACCAAGTAATAATTTATAAGTATTAAATTGTTTAGGTAATAATATGAATAAATTTAGTAATTATATAAAACATTTGTGAAAACTTATATGGTTTGGGCATTTTTATAAGAATTTTTAAATATTATTGTGTGGCTTTGGTAATTTCTTTAGAGTTTTAAAAAATTATTTTGTGGTTTTAGTAATGTATTTAAATAGTTTTAAAATTATTGTATAGCTTTACAACTTGTTTCGTTATTTTTTAGAATTGTGTGGGTCTGGTATTTGTTTTGTTGATTTTTTGATTTAATGCACTTGGTCTTGAATTGCTTAAGCTTTTTTTTCCTTTTTTTTATTTTGTGGCTTTAGTAATTTTAAAAAATTTATTTAAACTAATTAAAAATCTTCAAGAATTGTTGAAGTATTTTTTAAAACTAATTTGTAGCTTTTTTATTTACTGAGGAATTTAAAACAACTAAAGTGTAGGTAAGGTAATCATTAGGAAAATTTTATTAAATATTGTGTTGATTTGATAATCATTCAATAAGTTGTATCATATTATTTAGAGGCTATGGTAATTAAATAAATTTTGTAAACATTATTGTATAGAAAACTAATTTCAAAAACATTTGTAAACTAGTGTAATGCTTGAGTAACTATTCCAAAATTTTCTAAATTATTTTTAAAGATCTGCGACATATTTAAGAATTTTAAACTCCCTCGTCGGTTCCTTCTTCGGGGCGCCGTATTTTCTCCCACTTTTCCCATAACCAGTAGATTTCGGATGAGAGAAGAACCCGCATTTGGAATGGGACCCACTTGTGATGATGATGGAGTCCAGCGGGCAGCGCGTACATTTTTGGGCTGCTCTTGAAATCATCACATTGCTGGAGATTGTGATAAAACTCAAATTGCGGATTCTGCATCATCAGACTTTCAAAACGTGACCAGTATTTTCCGAACTCATTTTCTTGAAACACAAATCCCTATTTCTCCATTTTATTTCCCATGAGCTTTACCACCTGCTCCTCCAAACTCCAAATGGGACACGCAGATGTAACTAAATTGGGCGGTGAGTTTGTGGAGTTGATTCTCATGCTTTTCGTACAGAGGATAACTCCAGTCGTTGCCGATTGTTGCAGAAACAAGCTCATTGAAAGATTGCATTCTGAATATTGTCGTTTGCAGTCTACGTTTGCACGAAATTGATTTTGAAGACCCAAAGTCGGTTCACTTCTATTAATAGCTTTCCACCGCCACATCACACGTCCGCACGTTTCCTTACTTAGTGGAGCTATCAAAGAAAACTTTGCCCTTAGCAATTCAGTGATGTACGTCCAGTTTGTTTGCGAAGAGTGCGTCACGGTGAAGTCCGACTTCAACACTCCCTTGTAGCCGTTCGAAACAATCACCTGGAGAAAAAGCCAGAGGCCGACGAGACCTGCGCAGACCAATTTCGCGCGCACCTTCTTCAGAGCTGACACAACATTCACGACGCCGGACTGCTCCGCCAGCGAACCAATCATTCTCAGCAAGGTGCTCCAGATCACGACGAACGTTTGCTTTTGAATTCTACGTTGACTGCGTATTCGCGAGGAAAGGCCTACGACAATAGAAATTGTGACCATCACACCAATCAAAAGATGCCAAACGGAAGTGTCCACAGGATTTTTGATGATCCAAAGAATTGATTTTTTCTGGAGGACGTTGTGAGGAGTGATGAATTTGAAAGGCTTCGTTTGTCCGACGGGGAAAAAATCCTTTGTTGTACTGCTCGTCGTGTCATAGATGCATTTTTAGTTTTAAGTCGCGCAGTCGCTAATGGGCGGTGTTGTTAGAACACTATCTTGCTTCCATTCGTTCGAAAGTAGCGTGTAATTCTGACTCGCAGTCAGAAACTGAATCGTTGCAATTGAGAGGGACGCATGCGCGGACCTGTGAAAGAGGGAGTCTGCCCCTTGAACTTGATTGAAATGTTCAACAATGCCAGTCCAGCCTCTGCCCATCTCTTGTGTTCTCCACGTCAAGTTATTTCCTCCGTCGATTAGTTTACTGTACTCATCCATTACTTGTCGGAAGCAAGGTCCTTTCAGTTCCTAATTGGAGCAATTCATGCTGCTTTGGTCCTGCCGCGCTGCAGTCTGCGCATACGTGAGCCCTACGTTTCCCATTTATGACAGGACCAAGTTGGAAAGAATGGAAAAATTTAGAACACGTAGCTACGGCAATTTAGAAAAGTGGTAATTCACTTTAACGTGTTAAATTATTTAGTCAATCAGCATTTTGAAAGTACGTCTACTTAACTCTCTAAAAATACAATGTAAAAACCATCAAAAACAAATATTTGAGTTTCCATGTGTCAATTTAATTCCACACAAAAAGTTTTTTTTTGTTTTCTTCACAAATACGACGCTTCTTCATCTTGTCGATACTAAAAGTGGTTCAAATAAATAATTGAAATCATATGCAAATCATATGTGAAACCCAAAGAGATATTTAATTTTTTTTGAAATCAAGAAACTGTTAGCTATACTCACATGACGATGTTTTATTGTACTTATGCAAAAGATTGACAGCCGAGAGAGATCGCAGTGAATGATATATCTGCAGGCAGACCTCGTGATCAGTCCCATTTAAAGTATAAACTATTATTTTACCGGGATTGCTTACGCTTTATGGGAATCGGAAGTGAGCGGGGAGGAGCACAGGTAGTTAGATATTTTGTAGAAAATTGGCTTTCCTTGCTTTAAAACGATTGTCTGTGTGAATTAAACATAACGTCATTCATTTTCATTACTGACCTCTAACAAATTCGTTGAGTTTATTTGCAAGTCAAGGTAGTATTCCTGATACTTTTTGCTCCACCTTTTTGTACTCATCGCAGTCCCACTTTAGGCACGGAAACGAAACTGAATTAAAAAATACTCTAGTTTTTTCTCACAAACGTAAAACCTAATTTCAGTATTTGATGGCCTTTTCTTTCTACATACATAATAGCCCATCATTGCCATGATTTACATTTCGCAAGAAAAAGGTTTCAATTCAAAAGCAAAAAACTTAACCGTCCAGTAGCCAACACGTCCAACAAAATTGCTAGGTTTGATTTTATTTCTTGTGATTTTTAAAATTTTCTACTACAAATAAATGCGCCATCAGAATGACAAGTGGCCCGAAAAACAGCTTCAACTATTGATTCCAGATGCTGACTAACGACTCGTCCGACAAAGTTTCAAGTAATTAGGCGTGGAAATTGTGCTGCAAAGGATCTATTTACAAATGCCCACACATTCCGCCCACAGTACACCTGTCAAATACTAAAAATATATCTCGAGAATAAAGAGCGGGAATGAGATGCCGAGTCCAAGTGCAAAAGCATAAAACACCATGGAAATATCTGACTCGGTCATGGACAGTACTTCTGGCGTCTTCTTCGTATCCTTACCCATTCTCAGTTTCCCTTCCGCTTTGGTTCCTTCTTCTGGGCGCCGTATTTTATCCCACTTCTCCCACAGCCAGTAGATTCCCGATGAAAGAAGAACCCGCATCCGAAAAGAAACCCACTTGTGGTGATGATGGAGTCCTGAGGGTAGCGCGTACATTTTGGGGCTGCTCATGAAATCATTACTTTGTTGGAGATTGTGGGAAAACTTGAACCGCGGATTCTGCTTCATTAGACTTTCAAAGCGCTTCCAGTAATTTCCGAACTCATTTTCTTGGAATACAAATCCCCATTTCTCCATTTTATTTCCCATGAGTTTCTCCACGTGTTCCTCCAAATGGGACGCGCAGATGTGAGTGAATTGGGCGGCGACTTTGTGGAGTTGATCTTTATGCTTTTGGTACAGAAGATAACTCCAGTCGTTGCCGACCGTTGCAGACACGAGCTCATTAAAAAGATTGCATTCTGAATATTGTTTGTTGCAGTAGAAGTTTGCAAGAAATTGATTTTGAAGCCCCAAATTTGGTTCACTTCTATTGAAAGCTTTCCATATCCACATCATCTGTTTGCACTTCTCATCACACAGAGGAGCAATCAGAGAGAAATTTGCCCTGAGCAGTTCAGAAATCGACGTCCAGTTCGTTTGCAGTGGGTGGGTGACAGTGAAGTCCGACTTCAACACTCCCTTGTAGCCGTTCGAGACAATCACCTGGAGGAAGAGCCAGAGGCTTAGGAGACCTGCGCAGACTAACTTCACGCGCATCTCCCGCACAGCTGACAGAACTTGAGCGACGCCGGACTGCTCCGCTAGCGAACCAATCATTCTCAGCAAATTACCCGCGACCACCACCAAGATTCGGTTTTGGAGAATAGTTCCACTCTGCCTACGTATTTGTGAGGCAGTGGCCACTAAAATAGAAATTGCAACTACTACTCCAATCAGAAGCTGCCAAACGGTGGAATCGAGAGGATCTGTGAAGATCCCAAGAAATGAACTTTCCTGCATCACGTTGTGTGGAGTGATGAATTTGAACGGCTTCGTCCGTCCGACGGGGAAAAAAATCTTTGTTGTGTTACTCGTCGTGTCGTAGGTGCATTTCTGGTTTTCAGTCGCGCAGTCGCTGATGACAGGTCCATTAAAAATATTTCCTTTTTTCCATTGGGCCAAAAGCAGCGTGTGATTTTGACTCGCGGTCAGAAACTGAATTGTTGCATTTGAGAGGGACGTGAGCGCGGATCTGTGAAACGGGGAACCCGCCCTTTGAACGTCCATTAAATATTTACTGCGGGCCCAGGCTGCGCTCATTTCTCGTGTTGTCCACGTCAAGTTCTTTCCTCCATCGATTAATTCATTGTATTGCTCCATTACCTGGCTGAAGCAAGACCTTTTCAGTTTCAATCCCGAGCAATTGACGCTGCTTTGGTCCTGCCTCGCGGCAATACGCGAATACATGAGCCTTACGTTTGCAAACTGCCCAATTCCACTCGTCAACTTGTAGGCCACCTCATCACCATTTCTTCCTTCCTTTAAAAGTTTATACGTAAATTGTAATGACATTGGGAATGAGGGGAGGTACGCTTGCATTACTTCATTTATGTGGTATTGAACCAGCTTTTGATGTGATGCCAGGACGCAGTGTTCGTTGGTGATCCACGTAAACCACATGGGGAAAATGATAGGGACCGGCGCGTTGAATTGATTGGTTGCTGATTTTAAATCCAAACCTTGGTTCTTGCTGCAGATGTCCACCACAAAAATAAGCGAGAAGCAGTTGATTGCCCTCAACTTATCCTGCTTCTCATACAATCCCCATGTTAAAGTAATAAACTCTTTCCTGGCTCCCCACAGAACAAGTGGAATTCGCATCTGCTCCAAGTTAATGACGTGGCCGAATGTTTGAACAGCTATGAAGCAGTGGTTCATTTCTGGGCTCTGCACAATTTCTCCAAATTCACTTAGAAATACGTTTGGTTTGGTCAAAGTGAGGAAACGGATGCTCCCAACAATTGCAATGTGCATGAGCAGCACAGTACTAAGAACATTGTTTTTGATGGAACGCATTTTCGTTATATCAAATTTGATTGTGGCTTTGAACTGTTCACCAATTTGTCAAAAGTTTTGTGACGTATTCACATTCAAAGAACATCAATGCGGGCTTCAAATATATTTGAAACACAAGGAATATTTGCATGTATGACAGGACCAGGTTGAAACGAATGTGAAAATGTACAACACGAAGCTCAGACAATTTAGAAAAGTGGTAAATCACTTTAAGGTATTATGTACATAACTTTTTCAAGTAGCAACCTTAAAGTACGTCCACACAACTTTCTGAAAACGCAGTGTAAAAACGATCCAAAACAAATATTTAAACTTCCATTTGTCAGTGTAATCTCATTTCCTACAAAAAGTTTTGTTCGAGTTTCTTCACAAATACGTCGCTCCTTCATCATGTCGATACTAAAATAATACCAATAATTGAAATCATGTGCAAATATGTGCGACTCATACAGATATTTACTTCTCATTGTCGCTGCATTTAAAATTTAGTCAAACCAAGAAACTGTTATAGTGTAGCGCTACGCTTAAAAGAAGATGATTTATTGTAGGTACATATAGAATAGTTTGACAGCCGAGAGAGGTCGCACTGAATGATACAATTGGAGGCAGATCTCGGGGTGAGGGGATATTAGTCGGTTAATTATGCAGCAGAAAATCGACAGTTCAGGTTTTGAAGCAATTGCAGATGGTATTGCTGCGGTTTGGTACGTATTCATACACAACTGGCAGCTTTTATTGTATTTTGTTGAAATTGTAAAAACAAAAATTAAAAACAACTAACGAGCATAAGTCGCCAAACCATTAGCGAGATTTTCCATGAGATATTTTTTTTCGAAAAGAGCGTCCAAAAAAACTTAGAATGGCTTAACAACATGGTGCGCGTAATGAG
>JAQFZE010000700.1:0-23240 GCA_034695245.1 Dicyrtomina saundersi | reverse complement strand
AAATAAATAGAAGACGGGAGGATGATGTTGATGAGGAGGAGGAGGAAGAGGATGCGGTTTCTGATTGATGGTGAAAGAGTTTGTGGAAGGTAGAGAGTAGAGAGAGATGAGGTTAAGGAGTATGTACTACTTGATAGTTGGAGTGGAGGATCGGGAGGTGAGAGGAAGGAGAGATGTGGGATTGCCTAGTGCTGTGGCTGGGGAGACGTGAGTGTGTGGAGAGGAGTGAGAGACTGAGTGAGTGAGAGATGATAAAAAGACGGGATTTTGTTCCGAGTTCGGATGATAATTTGGTGGTTGTGGGAAAGTGTAGTGAAGGTGTTGGTCAGGGGGCGACTTTCTCGGGTTGGAAGTGTGATCGCGTGTAGGTCTGGCGGCAGCTGTGGGAGAATGGGGCTCGATGATTGGCTGACGGGTGTGGAGCAAAACCAATGGGCTCTCGGTGTTCTCATTAACGCCCCACGGCGCTACCAAGAACCAGGAAGGCGTTCGCTTTGGCACTTCTGACAGCGCCCACAACTGCCAGTTGGATCCCAGCATTCACCACAACACATTTATGTCCGAGGCCTCCACGAACCATTTTACCCATTCACTTCAGTCACATCGAAACACTAGAGTGGAGACGAGTTAACTAACTGCAGAGCTACGAGACGACTACACGCTCCTATCCACCAAACCCTACCATACCATACCATACCACTCCACACAAACTTCCTCACACATTTTCAGCCCAGAGTTTCCTTTAGTTGGGGAAGTCAAAGCACGCTCGCAGCGTCTGCTCCTCTTTAGTACATGCTCTTGTCCGGTCACCTAATCTTCATCCAGTCTACTCATCTCTCTCACTCGGATTATATTCTCATTATTCTGAGACTCAGGAGCAAGTGGACCCACGAAAGAGACTACTACTATCCTCAACTATATCCTCAGTTCTTATTCTGTATTCCGCAAACGTGAACTACTTTACTACTACGACTCCTTCCTCCTACACGTTCAATGTTTTGAGTGAGAAATTATTGTGTGAGTGAGACAAGTAAATAAATAGAGAATATTATAAAATATATTCGTCGGGGAAGAAAATAATAAAAATAGTAGCTGTGAACTGTCTGACATTCGGTTCGGTGGTCGTTGTTGTCGTTGTGGTCCTTGTGTTTGTTGGTGGTGGTGGTGGTGTCTGAGCGACCGACTGTGGGTCTGTTGACAGAGTGTTTTCCCCAGTAAATATGTGAGATATAGGGAAATTTTTAAAGTTCATTTCAACCACTGAGAGACCCTTCTCAATGAGGTTCGAACCACCGGTGTCCCTTGTTCCCGAAATGGCGTTTCCGCCATTCCTTTTACCCAGGGCTCCTCCGACAGGACCTGCGGATTTTAGTGTTTCGTCACTTCTTGGTCAGTCACCGTATTTGCCTCTTGGTGCACCTAGTTACCCGCTGTTACCCAAATTAGGACCTTATGCCCCGCCGGGTCACGTGGATGACCTGAGACCTTTGAGAAGTTTACCTCCGGATGATGACGGTGTTGTGGACGATCCTAAAGTTACTCTCGAGGGACGTGATTTATGGGAAAAGTTCCATAAACTCGGCACCGAAATGGTCATCACCAAATCTGGAAGGTAAGACTCCTCCTTTCAAATTAAACATTAATTATAACAATCGTCCTGTCAACTCCACTATTATTTTATGCGTTATCAGTTTTACTTTACTCCGCTCAAGTGCTGAATTATTCACGGCTGTATAAGGGCTACACTAAAACCGAGTCTTCTTCTTCCAGTGGAGAGTGTTGGTAGTGTGAGAGTTAGGCAATAATATAGTCTCCAATAGCAGATTTGAAAAACGCGACAGTGAGATCTTCCATGAGATTAATATTTATTATTAAATGTTAAAGCCTGTATCTTTACTCTTCGTTGTTTATCTTTTATTTGTACAATGGCAGCAGTGTCTCGTGCACTGAGATACTCACTCAGGACTACTATTATCTATTGACTATTGCTACATGTATGAGTGTGTGACAATCTCATCCTAGTGTATTTCAAAGTCGAATAAAAGATGATATAAACAAGGAGGCAGGAGTTTTGTAAATAAGTTTGAATTTCTGGAAAGCAAGAAAATGTAAATGTTCAATAATAATTGGCATTTGAAAAGTATTTTTTTTGTGACGTCTAGAATAATATCACGTCACTAAATGGAATACACTTAAAAAATTACAAGTATGAAGTAAAGGAAAACGAGTTAATCCGTCTTGTATTTAATTGACGTCATAGATTAGCGATCTGTGGAACTCAGTTTTGATTTCATCTTTTACTGATGATTGTTATTTTAATGATTAGGTTTCATACTTAATTTAGCTGCTGTACAACAAATTGATATTGTCACCTTTTTGTATAATTATGTTTGTTTACATCGTGTACAATTAATAACTCAGTAATTACGTTATTTCGTGGTGCCAGTGATACCAAGTACAGAACGATACTTTTAGATTGGAATTACCTAACCTTAAGCCTTCGATTTATATAATATCAAAATAATAATAGGTACAATTTACAAATAGTAAACAACATCTTTAGACTGACCAACATTCAAAGTTAGTACTCCACTTTTTATCATTTCGTGACATGTTGTGTCCAACTAATGCATCGATAACTGACGAACACCACTGTAGAATCACTTTAACACGACACGTCGCTTCAATCTCACTTATGACTTAACTAAAAGTTAAGGATTATTAATAATAAATATTTTACAGCTAAGTCAGGAGATGCAGTTCAAATTAGTGATCCATATAATCAACTTTGCGTGCGACAATGCAGATCTAAGACGAAAACTTAAATCTAGAATTGGAAAAAGTTTGTAATTAGGGAGGAAAGTGTTAATGATGAACAACTAGTATATCTGTGTCCCTACCGACGCTTATAAGCACTATCTTGTGATAAAACTTTAAATGGTGATGTGATCTTAAATGTATGAGCGTCCTCAATTAGCTTCACCTTCAATCTCACAACGTATCGGTACAAGCACATTTTATTTAGTAATTATTTTTGAAATGTAAACAAGAATATCATCATGAGTGTCTTTGCTTAAATTAATGAACGATAGGAGTACACGTGCTTAGTATATTTTTATTTTCGAAAAGTCTAAGTCCTTATCTTGTCTTGGCACTAATGATTTGTTTTACAAATAAAATACCAAAGCAATATAATGAGAAACCCACATTTCATTTTTCTACTGCACAAATTATCATTAACTTATCTCCTTCAAAAATGTTAGTTCTAAAACGCAAGAATTATGTGGCGCTATAACGCGACAATTATTTAGCGTGCAACATCCATAAAAATGTAGTAAGATATTATATGTAGCTTCGGAAGAAACTTTATTCTCAACGTATTACATTTCAAAATTTAATTTTGTAGCTTATTACTTGTCAGTTTAAAAATTTTCGTTAATTTAATAATTCGATGCATCAATAAATACAAATTTCTATAAATGGGCTTCCCAGGATATATCTCGCTATAGCTATATTTATTCCTTTTCTAGAGTACAATTTCGCTGCTGCGCTTGAAAACTGAATCGCGAAAGCTTTAAATTTATAAACGGTTTAAAAATAAAGTGTTCAACTGATTAAACAAATTGATTGAACTCACTGTAGCAGATTTTTAACAGGGTGCTCATTATATTTTAATGATTTAATGCAGCAGTGAAATGTCTTACAACGACTGAAAAAAAAATACCTCGGGCCTCGAATTCCAAATTTTGAATTAGAAAGTGATATAAAACTTCTGTAATGCTCGTAACAAATGTTAGATACTTGTGATTAGTGAGGGCATGAACCAACGTCAAGTAGTAAGAACTTGAGGGGGGCCAAACATTTCTTGAAAATGACAATAAAATTTGTGTGGCGATAATTAATAATGTTGCATTCCGTACGAAGTAGTAATTGATCCAACATATGATAGAGTATTGATTGCGAAAATTAAAAAGGAGCGTTTGTTTGGAGCAATGAAGCAATAAAAATTATTACAGTAAATAAATGTAAATTGTGGAACCGGGATGGGGAATGAGTAGGCGAACCTTTTGGTTCATTCCCGTTAAGCTTGATAGCGCTGTGGATGGAAACATGGTCTAAGCTGAAAATACTGCTAGATATTTGAATAATTCCGTTCGATGGTACTAAATAGACCGAAGGTTGAGGCCAGGGAAACTCATTTTTCATGAAAAATGCTCGTTTGATAATCAAAAAAATTCCAGATTCTTTTTGAGAGTTGAGAGGGAAATAATTTCGATTTAGAACGGTCTGGTAAAATGTTGTTTTTTTCTTCTCCAAAATAATGGCAGGTTGCATACATTTCGAAAGAAATGTACGTGCACAAGTTTGTAATTATAATAATGATAATGCTACGATAACGATGACTCAAGAAACTGAAGATGCCAACCTCAATTATTAATTTAATGAATTAAAATGATTGCTCAATTTTAGATGGTTTAGTTACCATTTACTTAAGTAAAATATCATAACAATTTTTTTTTGCATTAACAATTGATTTACTTCTTAATTAGGTTGTTCTGTATTTATCCCCAACTAAGGTGGTCTATTTTACCTTTGTATAGTGTAGGTCAATTACATTTATACATTGCCACATGGTTATTGTCGGACTTACGATTAGCATGGAATATAGACAATACGTAAGTAGCTTGTATTTCCTTAATTCAATGTTTGCTATGTAGCAGTAAACATATTCCTCACTTAAATTGTTGTTCTAATAAATGTCTGGATCCGAGCAGCCACCCTTGGAATTTCTAGATGTAGCTGTTCTCATTGGAATTTTTGAGTCTATAAGGATTTTGGTGGCTGGTTGAGTCGGTGGAGGTGTTTTTGACACAAGTGTATAACATTTAGATTTTGGAATATCAGTGTCTTGAAATTGTCATTAATCATTTTGTGTGGCTAGGCACTCAAGTAGTATAAGAAAGATAGAAGGAATGGAATAGGAAAGTGTAGGTTTAGTTAAATGAGCATGTACGTAGGTACATATCTTAGTAATGTAGGTAGGTACGTCACTAATTTACTCAAGAGGAAGAGTAGTGATATCTTATTGGTGGTGTTTAGGAAAGTTGTAAAAGTATTAGAAGTGATAGCCTGGGTATTTGTGTAGGCAGATGCAAATGTTGATAAGTCTAAGAAGGAGGTTGAAAACAGAAACAGAGCGAACTAAGTAGCTGTTCACATCGGCAGTGACAGATTGTCTTCGGTCTTTCTCACACGACTTAAAACTTGTGATAATGAGAAGGGGAGCAAGTGTACTGATATGAGAGATGAGCATTTTGTCGGCATAAATAATTGTGTCCGAGAATAAGTCTCGATGGGTGATCCTTGGCGCCTGAGCCTCCAAGGGGTCCAAGGCGCGAGCCACTACCTGCGGTGATTATTTACATTATGCCTCTTTCTGTCTCTTCCACTCTGCTTTTTTTTCCCCTTTTATTTTTCCTATTCTTCTTTCTGCAGACCTTTAACACCTTACATTTTATTTTAAAACACTGTGTTGCTCATCATACTTGTACTTTTCAGTCCTTACCTGCAGTCATGGAGAGTGAGTGTCATTCCTATGGCTCTGGCGCTCCTTGTTGTCTCCACAATAATTATTATACACATACCACTCTCACTGTTATTGTTCTTTCACTTTATAAAATATACGCATTTTTTTTCTGGTAAATTTTCCTTCGTAGACACTGTAGACGGAGGTGGAACCTTGAATTTGAATTTGAAACCCCTTCGGTACTTGTAAGTTCAGTGTACGTATTTGTTCCTAAGGATAAGTCGTGGACGTCATCGTTGTTGTTGTTGGAGGGAAATTAGAAAGGGAAAAATGGTATGAGATAATCGAAAAAATCAATATTTAATAGGACTAGTAAATAATACTTATAATAATAATGAGAATCTAATGTATTTTACCTGAAAGTACGTGTCTCCCTCCGTGTTAGTATTTATCAAAATAATCACCTCCAAAGACTATTATTTTCCACCGATATATATGTCGTAAACTGTGTGTGTATTACTTTTATGGGATCTGGAACCGAGGAGTCGTGGGCCGATGTTCCCTCGAGTTTGTTTTATATACTTTTATACATAAAGTAGGTATATTAAAAGGTCCTCAGGTATTAAATGTTCATCCGTATTATGTATGTTCAGTGTTCGGCTCGTATAATTATATACACTCACTCAAGCCATGAGGATGGCTCTGGCTAAGGTATCACTTGAGAGCTGTAGTTAGTAGTTAGTCACATATTAGATTATAGAGTGTATATGAGGAGCCCATGCATATATTTACTTACTACTCCTCTTGAACTTGGTATATTATTATTATTCTATAGTTTTTCCGTGTGTTTTGGGAAATAGACGTTGGGTCCTCCTGATGTGAGTGCATGCACCTACCTAGGCTGAAGAAGAACAAGAGGCTTTTGTGTGTTTTTGGTGTGGTACCATTTCTTGTCTACATTGAGTAGTGTCGAGAAGGAGGCTCGTACAAGTACTGGAATGTATATATTATTACCGAATAAGAGACTACTTTTGTACAAAAGATGTTTGTTCTTTGATTGTTTGGATGCCTTCCTGTAGGTTGTTGAAAGACAGTGTAGGTATTTATGATAGGGAGGGAGAATGGATGTACATGTAGTGTAAAATACCAAATGCCAAGAATGCTCGGTGGAGTGTGTGTAGAGATACTCACTTTACGAGGAGAGATATAAGTTTGTGAGTAATATACAGCTCTGTCTGTCTGTGAAGAGGTAAAGTGTTGATGCTTGTAGTAGTAGTAGAAGTAGTAGTAGGTAAGGTAGGTGCATGGAGTAGCTGAAGTTACCTGAAAGAGTCATAAATTGGGATGTCGTCGCTGAATATCATGGGTTCATCCTATGTTTGTTTGTCTGCTTCATGATTACAGAGGTGTAATTAATTTTTCCTGAATCGCTCGTTTTTCCCACACATTACTACCCTCCTACTTGCCATTATCTTCTTACTACATGATTGAGCCACTCAGCAAGCCACAGTGTGTCTTCCTTGGTTGCGATAAACCGATGGCTCTTCTCTTGTATTACTTTTTGACTCCATCCATCCATCCATTCTCTCCATGGATAATATGTAATAATGCGAGTATGTACGGTAGTGCTTCCCTCGCTGCTCACGTTGAATTTGGAACCAGTGAGTCCACTTATATTACGTGTTGTGCTCTGAACCTGCTCATCGTCTTAATTCCTATTCTCTCTCTTAACTTCGTGCGTTCCAACTCTATGATCATAAATGGTGACTACCTCCAGTTCTTTCCTTATTATTTCCACTTCTCTCGACAAGTACACACTGCACAGCAACCAGAGAGCACAGACACACATGGAGATCGTGCATTGTGGCTCTATTTCTTTGGAACGAGGTAGGATGGTTCTCTCCAAGTTCTGTGTTAGTATGTTTGTATCTATTTGTTTTATGTGAAGGCAGAAAGAAGAAATGGCCACGGGCAAATTTCGCCCCATCTCAACAACATAGACTCGCCAGAGTTTTGCTTTATGCCTTCCAACGTAATAATTTTTCTCAGTAGATAATTTAATTGCTATGATGGTTTCAATTGATAGTAGTGAGGAGACGAGTAAATTAACGCCTGCTCCTTGTTAAGTTTTCGCACAAATTTGACACCGCAGTTTATATATTTTAAAATAATAATAATATATTATTGCTCTCTGACGATGAGTGCTCACACACGCAAACGAGAAGGAGAGTAGAATGTGCCTCTCTCACTCTCGCCGAGCTACGTACGTAGGTAGGTAGGTGTGTGTGTCTGGTGGCAAGCCAATTATAAGATTTTGTTTCGCAAAGGTGTATGGATATTGCCATTCGATTATACTTAGATTATTACATCATCTGCTCAAAGTCTCAAAGAAATTATTAGGCTCTATATGGTTTCTGCATGTATTTCTGGGAGCGTTCGTCAAAGGAAGAGCCAACTCTCTTTATGCGTTTCCCACAAGTAACTTTAGAGTTAAGATAAGATTTAAGCTAATTGAAATGTAGCTAACAAGGAGAGACAGGGGAGCGTATGTAGGGACAGAGAGAATTTCCTATGAGAGTTGGATTTCCATTCAAACATAGCGTGGATCTGATAGTTACAGATATTTGGAACGACTTTTCCAAGTAGACAAACAGAAAAGAGTGCAAATGGTACTTGAGTATCTCCGGAATAAAAAGAGACACAAACTCAGGGTGATTCCTTCTCGTGACTGGTGAGATGAAATGTGACTTTTCGACTGGAATCCTAGTGAAGGATAAAAGACATATCTTGAGTAAACTTCTCGTCTTACGGAAACTCCGACTTGTGAGGTCTTCTTTGAAGCTGATAATATCAGATCAAATTAATAGAGACTTTTGCCAAACATAATGCATCTTGTAATAATGTCTACTTCGTCTAGCCTAACGCCAAGAGTCTCTCTCTCTCTCAGTCAGTCATATAGAGGGGCAGACTAAATGGAAACGTCAGTGTGGATATGCTCCGTCTCTACAATCTACCTAGCTGCATGCACCTACATCATATTATGTACACCTACCCTGTACATATATACAGGAGCCTATATGTACCGAACCATTTCCCTTTATGTTTCTCTTGCTTCCTCCTCGACAAATTTGTGCTGCTCAGCATTTTCATTTTAGAACTGCATGGCTCTGGAATATTATTATGTGAAGATAGTTTTCTCTGATATCTTAAACTTTGCTCGAACTTGGAATTTGTCTACGTATGCGTCCACCATATGTACTCTCGAGTGTAGTAGGTAGGAGATTGCTCCTGCTATATATAAATAACTTACAAAAAATTCCACATCAGTTCTGTCGCGCTTGTTACGCTCAACAAAAAATGGTGTATAGATCCTAAATTTTATGGAGTGTGGGCTCCGTTCTTAGACAATATGTACATGTGTGGAAAGTATGTGGGAAGTTGGGAGGGAGCTTAGGCTATGTAGTGTACATACATGTATAATTATAGTTAGCTCACGCTTTTATGGAGCTGGAAAACTTGCAGAGAAATATATATTATGGAAGCCTATGCAATTGGATTTGTACATAGGTATAGTTATATAGTCGTCGTCTGAATGTGTTTGCATTAATGCTTGTCAATAGCTGAGATTAATTGGTCTGAGTTGGCAAAGTGTTTGGATCTGTAATGAGACAAACGGGGAAAGTGATGGCGGAGGGTGAGCATGCATTAGAGACCAATGAGGAGGAATGATCAGTGGTGATGGTTTTGGCGAAGGACTAAAGGTGAACAAAAGTGAACATCTCTTTAGATGTTGGCGGCAACCATGAAGCTTCTTCTACACCGCCGTTGAGTGTTATAGAGTGAAACTCCCTGAACATTACGGTCGTGTACAGAGAAAGAGAGCGAGTGAGTTGGGACTAGGATAGAGGAGGGAGACAGAGCGCGGAGATGGGAAAAAAAAAACTTTTTCGGTCGATTCTATGTCTCTCCGCCCCGCTGATTTGCCAAGAGTTTGGTCTAGTGGAGACTGTGCACATCTTACAAGCCACGCTTGCTCGCATGAATCACTGCCGTTCGCATCCTTCGGAGGCAAAATTACGATGTGCGGTTTCAGAGAATCTATTGAGCGGAAGTGCTATCTTTTTTGCCTTCATATCCGAAAAGCACCATGGCTTTTAGAGCTCTCCTTCTCTCTCTCTCTCTCTCTCACTCAGATACTGCCAACTTTTATTAGGCTCTATCAGGCGCCCCTGAACATTACATTTTGGTTGCAGAAAAAAGTACCTCTATAAAGAAAACACCAGAACTTCCAATCTTTTCTCTTTTGTTTGAGCTGCAGTCAGCTTGTGCAATCCTTTATCTACACTGCAGAGTCTTATTGATTTATACCAAGACTAACCATATGCATGAATTCTGAGATAAATACTACTAAATAATACGCTCTTTAACTTGTCACAAATATACAGGTGTATGTTTATATCAATATTTGCGGTTATATTCTCGGTCCATGCTATAGGTCCTACACACACACTTTTTACAATGTAGTACATACTATGCTGTAGGTACCTACTAATTTTGACAAAACTTTGGCTGCCTCTGTCGTCTCATGTTTTTGAGCAAAATCCCATAACATATTTCCTTGGGTGTAGATTTATACTGATATATTTATATGTAGGTACATCCATCCATAGCTAGCGTAAGTCAGTGTGAGTGCTTGAGTGAAGCATACGTGTTATTGCTGTGAAGATTCACTCCCATCTATACTGTACCCAATCCACTCAACTTGAGCTTAATCAAACTGGCTCTCTGTCTCTTCACTTCCCACTCAAAGTTTTTGAATTGGAACTGTAATTTGGTTGCTTTCACTATATTTTTCCCTGTCCTACTCCTACTGCTCCCTACAGAACTATGAGGATTTTAAGAGTATATAAAAACTATTTACTTGGCATTGATATCGAACGGTTTTTTGATATGTCCCTCTTGAACTCATAAATGCGGCTCTGTCCTGTGCACTCCATACAGACTAAATCTGCTTCTGTTACAGTAGCGCAATCATAATACACTGTGAACGATGGCTGTAAGTTTTGGAAGCATGCAGGAGGATAAATACATGGGATAGTTAGTTAGTTAGTTTTGGAGATGCGTGCAGTCAGTTTTGTGTATGTTCAACGTATGTTGGCCCTGGTGGTTGGTGGTGTTAGTAAAGTTGGAGTGTTTTTGGTCATCTTTTTACGCCAGTCCTACAGAGCGACATGGAGAGCGGTCGAGGTCTATTTTTTCTACTTGTGTTTCACTCGACGATCCTCTCCGTCTGACCGTCCGTCCGTCCGACGGAACCACATCGTGCAAAGTGAGAGTTGCGATGTTACTACAGTCAAAAGGACAAGCCAATAAAAACATTGAAGGTGTCATGTTCAATGTGTGTAGTCAGACTTTTCCCTCAGCTTTTCAGCCATGTTGTCCACTTTTTCTCACTTCCGCTGACTCTGGACAAGTCACGCAAAGTCTCTCGAGCTCCCTTATAGTGTCGCCTCTATTACCTGTCCCTATCAACCTTCCTCTGAATTCACATCATTCCACGTATACACGCACAGCAGCGAGAGTCTCCAAAACAATTTCATTCTTTTCCGTATTATGTGTGTCTCTCTGGCTCTCTCCTTCTGTGTATCATGTGTGTTGCTAGGCATGAACTAAAAAATATCCGCATCCGTAGTATGCACGGCAACGGGAACGACAAGGGAGACCCATATCGGCCCTGCTCTCAGGGACAACCTACAGTGACGTACATTCCGGCTGTATATGTAATTATAGTGAAATGTAAGCTGCTTCACACGTTATCTTCCACATCGATTATAAAGCCAGATGAGTAGGCCTGCAGTGTCGTATCGAATTTAACTCCCTAGAAAACTGATCAATGGTTTACCTGGGAACTTGAAAATTTCTTTTGGTTTCCTTCCTATTAACTATCTATGAATGAAAATGTGTAGTCTTTTTTTTTGGAGGGTCTTTAAATATGCTCAGAATAGAATCTACAAAATCCGTGAGTAGGCAACACCATATACGTAAGATTGATGTACTGGAGAGACTGATTATTATTATTACTATTACTATTATGGAATGGCTCTTTCATCTTCTACTTCAAATGAAAGATGTCATGAATGTTGTTTCTTATTCATGTTATGTTTGTACGGACGCAGCGAGTAGGTATGAGGAGACAAGCTGTTAAGAATGCGACGATGAGGATAGCTGTTGAGAATGAATAAAACATAACTCCCTGAATTAACAGCCTTCTGCATGGGAGGAAATCCGATAATATATATATACAAAATTATGCTTCACGGATAATATTTTGAAATATGAAAACTTTCTTTAGTATAAATATACCTACGCCTACATAACAATATACAAAACTGTGGAAATCTGAAGGTTCGCATTTAATATGGGCTACACATACACAACACAAGCGGAATGGAAATGGAAATCCAGAGACGCGTTTTTAAGTCTTTCAATATGGCTGAATCTTCATAAATGAATAGTAGTTTTGACAGCTTTTTCATCTCAGCTGGCTCCTTCAATCCCGACCATATTTTGTATGCCATTGGCTAAAAAGATCCTTTGATATCGCTGGAAAGGATTATAATCGCTCCCCTTTTTTGATTGAACCATTGTCAGTCCTCATATATATGTATTAGCTGGGTCGGAAAGTAGAAGTAGGCACCCTTGTGGATTCGTATATGTTATGTGCTCTGAGTGTGCTGTGTGTATATAGATCCATTTGTGGTCGAGAAATTTTAATCATGCTCACTATTATATATATATTTTATGCTCAAATTGATCTCCCAGTGCAGTGGTCTCCACTGTCATCCCGGTCCGCACTGTATTACTAACAACAGAAATATTTATAGAATTTCCTCTCTGAAATAGCTTTGAAATAGGTTTGAAAAAAAATTACCATCATCTGAATACTATTTCATCATACTGTATTTATTTCTTCATATATGATCAAATAATATATGGTCTCTGAATTTGTTTCCTAGTATTAAACTACTGTATATGTTCCTGCACACCTACAGAATTACTTGTAATTATGTCGAATAAATAAGTATTCATAGGTGGCAAAAAGAAACATCAAGGATCAAATGATTAAATATTTAAATATATTATAATGATCTAGAGTTTATAATGTCGTCATAATCTCTAGAAAATTATACATTATCCCAGCTCAATCTTGCGCTGTCTGGATGAATATGAAACTCAACTAAATAACTGTACAGAAAACTGAAAGTAAATATGAACAAAATATTGAAATATTGAGAAATCAGAGAAAATAAACGTTAGTAAAACAAAGAATGCTCCGTTAGATTTACACTGACGAGGAGTGGGCAGATGTGGTTGGGTGAATTGGTTGTCGTCGTCATCATCAGAGTTGTTTTCAGTGGCACACACGGAGAAGGACAAGAGAGAGAGACATAGACAGACAATTAGGGTTTGAGTGAGCGTTTGACGGTGATGGGTAGTGTCTCACCACCGTATTGTTTTCCTATAGATGTGTCAGCTCTGACGGCGCCCTCCGATTCGTTTGGTTCGTTGAATCCGAAAAGGATGAACCCAATTCGGACATATAAGGGTCTCTCACACTGACCGCGTTTTGGGCCTCTCTCTCACCGCATAAAGGACCTCCATATATTACCACTGTTGGATAATCTGCCATTTTCTGTATAGTTTTAATATGGACAAAGGTGCCGCAGTTCACACAAACCTCCTCTCTCCTTTTGTCAGGGACTCCAAGGATAAGGAGAGAGAAGGATGAACATATTATTTATCCTCTTTTAAATGTTTTAGAAGACAAACAACATTGAGTCTGATATCGATATGAGCCCTTAGTTTATAGTTCGAGTGTCTACTGTCTACTACTGCAGCTCGAACTTTGAACGCCATTGAAAATTGAACTTTACCAAAAATCTATATAGAGAGGTACAGGGAATATATATTAGATATAAAATGAACGGAAAGTAGATCTCCTGTGACTATCCTATCTATGTACAGGCTACAGGAATTATTATGAAACCCAACTGTCGCTGATGCTTGAAGCGTCTAGTTTTAATAAGGGTACATGGACTATCTCTCTAAGGACGTAACTATCTCTCTCTCTCCTACTGTTTGATTCTTGGATATTACTTCTTGGTCCTTCTTGGTGCCGGTGGTTTTTTTAAATGCTTGAGTCAACTCACTGACGGTACAATAACCACATTGAGTGAGATGGTTATACGCAGTGTGTTTACAATTTACAATTACTTATACTGAGTGAGTGAGGAGGCAGTATTGCACTATGCTCTAGACTTACCTGTCTTCGTCTTCCCCCGTGAAATGCATAATAAGGGTCTTTATTTTCTACATTCTGTCTTCCTTCCTACGCAATGCATCTTGACATACTATTCTATCGTTTCACCTTCCCTATCCATATCCAAAATCCAAATAAATGGTCTTGTCTCTCAATCTCCTCCCTTTGTTCTGATCCTTGGGCTCTCACTTTTATTACACATTATTGGATAGGAGTAAAAAAAGTCTATGTAAAGTAGAAAGACATGATTTAGAGTTTGCTCAACAATATTTTCTTGTCGGGGGGATTGATAAGGATTTTTATTTGAGAATCGTTATTTTATATCTATGTATCTATGTATGTTTAGTTAGTCATTTATTATGCATGTATATGATACTAACAAGAAAGGAGCACTGTAGGTAGGTACATTAGGTATCAAGGTCGACACATTCGATTTTTGTATTAACTTAACATCACACTCCATTTCTGTATTAGTATTTTATTATTATTATATGGACGAGATGTGTGATGTTTAAATTCAATACTGCAGTGTAGTAACAATAAGAGTGTCAATAAGGTAATAAAACTAATAACTCAAATGTACACATAGGCGCACAGCAACTAGTAGTAGGAACCTACATTATTATAGGGAACACATACGACATACATATAGGTACAATAGTACTAGCATACTATAGGTGTCTAATTGTGTGTGTAGTTTTATTTCGAGTAATTTTTTCACAAGGATAGTTTTTAAACATTAAAGAAAAAAAATCATTCTCTAAGCGTCGTCTGCACTGTGAGCTAGGAGGACGTAGAATATAAAATTATGATTTCCCAACTAGAAGGCATTTCCGTAAGGTGAACGACTGAATTTCTAATATTTCAAGGTAGGGCTACTCAATCCAATGTTACTATCAACTATGAAGTGTATTTACTCAAATCAAAATTTAGACTTCACTTACCACATTAGAGAATTGAGAAAGGCGAGGAAGATCTAATAATGCCATCTAGACGTGTAATTATCTCTCCTTAGGTTTTATATTAAATCATAGTTAAGTCAAGTATATGCTACTTGCGTAATAATTTTTTTCAGGTTTAAAATTAAAACTATCTAGCTATGAGTTATTAAAAGTGAGGAGGAATTATCTCTGAATGCCACTGTATTTAAATCGTAAACTATTCTTATATATAAATTAAATATAGTGTAAATTCTTACAAACCAAGTACGAGTTCACAACTCGGGCTACACAACATGTTTTTGAATGTGCCTTTATCCCATGGATAGATGCATATATGTTTCGAGGGCGGAGCTACAAGTTGTAGACCGTCTGTGTAGGTAATTTTGGGTTGGAGGCTGTCATCTGTGAGAAGGGGATCGTAGACATCGTTGTTCTACCCTTGAGAGAGTAAAAGAGCCTTTCAGCGAAGGGTGAGGGTAAGGGCTACAAGCAAGCCTTGTACGCACTCATGTATGTATACATGTACGTAAATCCTCTATATAGATTAAAAATTTGGTCGTCCCTTCCTTTAAAGAAAAATGCGTCCATTTCATGTTATAGTATAATGCATAAAATTAGACATTTATTTTTGCTGCTGCCGTGTTGGTGGGCTGTGTTTACAATTTGACTGCAAAATGGAAACGTAAGGGAAAGGGAAAATGGGAAAACATTACAAGGAGCAAGCAAAGGGAAACCTTTCAGGGATATTCCGGGATGTTAGGTATATTATAGACAAACTTCTGGGTTAATTTAAAAACGGAAGTAAAACTTTAGTGCTCTGTATATAGGGTATTATGTGTACGTACGTAGGTATACATTTCAAATCCAGAATTTTTGTATTTATAATTATTATGTTCTGATAAAATGTTGCGCTCAGTACCGACTTCGCAGTACGCAGGGAAATCTATGCAGCTATTTAAAAGCATACCCATATTTTCCCGCGAAATATTTAGTTCATGGATATTATACTGATTAATTGACCTGATCTGTGCATGTTGATAAGTGGGAAAGAGTTATGGAATATGTCGTAATCAGTCTCTGTAGTTTATGAATATAATTATACACATGGTAATGTATTCAGCATCGTAACATAGTAATTGAATCTAGTGTATGTTCTTTCGACAGGTTGCATGCTTAAACAATATAGGGCCAATGAACAATAACAACTATATAATACCACCAGCGGTTGCATGAGTGTATTGGTGTTGGTATTGGTGGTTTTGGCCAAAGTCATAAGAGTGCAAGACATTTTGAGAAGGGGAGGGACAAGACAAAAACGGGACGACCAAGAAGACAGGATGATCGGTTTGTCGAAGTGAGATTGCATGAACGATTAACTACCTCTCAACTGCTTCTGTATAATTTTTATTTTCAATTCTAAAGGGAAAATTGTTTGCAAAGTCTGTCTGAAAAGAGGGTTTCTTGACACGTGCATTTGAATAGTACATACAACATTATATATTTTGAGAGAGAAGGTGGAATTGTGTGACATGATATTCTAGATCGGTCTTGAAACTGTATACATACGAAACGCCCATTCATTATACACTGATCTGAGCACAGGTACGCCTCACTATAAATAATCTCATTAGCACTATGTTTTTTTTCGTCGTAGTGGTATGGTTCTGGTAGTAGACGAAATCGACGTCCAAAGCAAAAGGGTAGCGCTCAGAAAAGTATAAATAATTATATACGTACTTGTTATATAGGAAATCCATATATAGCGGGTGTTATCTCCGTCAATTACAATTCATGATTCATGGTTCGTATTATTATAATCATGTTAATGTGTGTAGTCTGTAGTGTGATTCCCATGGAATCTGGTGTCTTCTTGTCAACTGGATTGTCTTAAATTCCTAATTCTTATTAAGAGGGCAACTGCGTCTTTCATAACACGAGGGTTGTGTCAGCGATACTGCCTTCCCTATGTCTACAATACAGCACATGTATGAGGACACATGTGAATGAGAGTGAGTGACATATGAGCTTGCTTTGCCATGCCAAGTCGACCATTTGAATTCATCGTCATGCTTCAAACTGATATATCAAATTATTCTACGAGTCTTCTTTACGGAGCAAAATGTTTCTTATAGATTCTTCATTCACGAAATAAAGTGTGTCTTTCAAAGAGGAAAAAAAAATGTCTTTCATTGATAGTAATGTTTTTCGTGTGAATTTAAATTTCGTTCCACTACGGTTAAGATTACACCTTTCCCCTTTTAATTTTTTAGTGCTCATGTTCAGATGTGAGCTTTTTTGAAATAAAATAATAATAATTAATGAATGAGTCTTACCATTGGCAGTGTGGATAAAATAGCGTGTGTTAAACTCGACTGGGGAAATTCGGCAGGATACAGTAGAGATCTTCTGTCGGGTATTATTGTGGGGGATTGATTAATGGTAGTGATAGTGTATATATGTATTATTGGTGAGTGAGTGTGTGTATGTCTCTGTGGATATCGATGAAATTATGATGGAACGGTTGGGTTGTCAAAGTCGTTGTCGTAGTAAGAGGCTTCTCTCTAAAAGAGCTTATGACTAATATTACATGACTTGGTTTGACGTTGACAACCTGAAGCTCCGCTACCTGAGTAGTAAAGAGGAGACTAATCAGTCTAAAAAAATGTTTGCAGAATATAATTACATATATTACCTGGCTGTGTATACGGTATGCTTTGGTTCTGACAAGTTTTCCAGCACTGCCTGTAGTTTGTAGGTTTATAGCTTTTATATATTGTTCGAACGAAAGTAGGCCCTTAAAAAGGCTATTTTAGTGTACTTTGACCCGTCTTCATTTAAAGTTGCAGTAGGTACCTATACCTACGTTGTATATTTTGAATAAATGAACATATGCTATGGATTGTGTAGCTGACTAGTGAGTCTAGAGCTGGATTATTATTCATGAGCCCATGATAATGTTCGAAACAACAGTAAAAATTATTGAGCTTCTACTAAAAGAAGTATGTTCTTCCCCGTGTACTACGGTACTTTGCGGCACAAGTTACAAGAGAGCCGAAGCCGAAAAGACAACAATTACTACATGGATTACTTGTTTGTCTTAATGTTCTCGTTTGCTCTATTTCATTTATGATTAGTGTAAATTTCCCTCCGCTTACATCAACCTTTGTCGTCGTGCAATTACATTTAATTATATGATTATTTTTAGTTTTAAAGGTAGTTGAAACTAGCGGTACTCCATCATTCCTGATGCCTCAAATTTTGGGATTTTATTAGAATTTAAATTTAAAGGAAACAGTTGTCCGTTCTGTAGATAGATAGGGAGCAAATCATGTTTCATTATTTAGGCATACTACCTATGTTGTACTTATTTGTAAAAACGGTAAATTACGAATACTCGGTGATCACCAATAATGCAGCTCTCTAGAATTTTAATAAATGTATGTGTTGTTATTTCACAGGCAAATGTTTCCTCAAATGAAGTTCCGTGTGTCTGGACTTGACCCAAAGGCCAAATATATTTTACTTCTGGACATTGTCGCTGCGGATGACTACCGATATAAATTCCACAACAGGTTCGTCAATGTCAATATCATGTTTAAAATGTTCATTCCTAATCCCTATGTAAACTTTACCTTAATTGACTTGTGTTGAGTTCTCACTGAATCCTATCCTACTCCACTCAATATCATACTTGAATTATTTTAAATAATTAGTGTTAAATTTATTAGTATTTTTGTTTGTTACAAGTTACAAATGCCTAATTTATTCTCGCTGACTTGTTCAGATTTTGGTAAATCTGAACTTTCCTACGCACAAAAATAATACTCATAGTGCAGAAAGACACAAAAAAGAGATCTTTAGTTATGTATAGTAGGAACCTGAAATTGTTTTTCTATTGTTCATATCTAAAATATATAAAATTTCCCTCCTGTACCACCTTGAGTCGACATACTGCATTCTACTATAATTATGTATTCCCCTCGTCATTTAAAGTTTCGTATTTACGCCGAGACTTGTTAGATATGAAGTGCGACAACGACAAGTAGGGGGTATATAATATTAATATAAGATCTCTGAAATCTAAAGGGAAAATCTGAATAGTAAGTGCGGTCCATGCTTATGCAAATACATTATAACTTGAACTTGCGGCTGCTACTGCTGCCGTTGTTGTGCTTTCTTCTCGTTCTCGTCGAAATCGAAACCATCATGTTTAAACGCTTAAAGTGGGGATACTAGGCTTCGTACATATATATATGTTGTATATGACGTAGACGCGGGAGCATTTTGGCTCCGTAGTAAGGATGTTGTTTGGGATCAATAACCATTAGTCAGTGACGCACTGCAAAGGCGGGATCGAAACCTCCTGTATAAATATAATCGTATGAAGCTATAGAGAACTTTTAATTCACACCTTGTAGCTTGTTAGATCTATTATTTTAATGACTGATGGTCAGCAAACATAGATGTATTGTAGTCGTTTGTATGAGTAGATAGATATGTCAGATAAAATATTATTCATATAATTAAACAATTTTAATTGTGTACATTGCGTTTACATCACCAGAGGTAATTTACATACTAGTTTAGACATTGCTATGCATTGCTTTTAATTTTGATTACAAACAGTATTTTGATATAGTAATTATGATTCTGAACCGAGGTTAGGAATGTTTTTTAATGCGTACACATTTCCAAGCTGAAAGGAGCTTTAGGAAGACCATAACCACAATAACCATCACGTGGTATGTGAAGTATTGTTGTAGTACTCTTGGTGATAATGCGATAGATGTTTGTGCAATTAGCTCAGGTGACAACTTAATGCAAAGCGTAGTGAGGTAAGATGGTAGTTTGTGTTGAGTATATAAAATAAAGTGTGTATAGACACTTCCCCACATGTGTGCATTTTATTTGAATTTGTATTATAAGTCGTCTCCGTGCGATACCTGTACTGCTGCAATAATAAGTTTTGATTAGAAACACGGGAGAGCCACACGAGACAAGGTGTGCAGTGCTCGCTTAAAGTGATACACAAGTTTAATTGGTTCTGAAAGTTAGTTTTACATGTCTCTATCACTCGAGCGATAGGTTCTAATTATTTAGGAGTGATTAGTATGAATTGAAGCAGGTGTTGGTGTGTTTACCATTTTCCTGGATACACACTTTTGTTCATGTGTACTTTCAAAGGTGTAGTTTAGAATATCTCTACACAGGTATAGATGATTACATATATATATATTAAGTGTGTTTAGTGTGTGTGTGTGGAGCATATTTTCAAGTTTATGTAATAACGTTTATTAGAGGAGCTCATAATGTATAGCAAGGAAGCATGTCGACTTAATGGCTAGTTCTCTACGTGCAATCCATCTCGATCCAGCTTTTTGTCTGAGTGTGTGTTTGAGTTTGCATGCCAACTGGAAGGGATATGTAGACACCGCGAAGTACAGAACAAATAGTATGATCATGCACGATATAATGTGCTCTAGCTTTTACACTCCCACTACCAATAGTAATTCTCTTTTTGGACATGCTCTCCTCTCCTTCAATTTTATTATTTTCCCTACCCGGCTGACACATTACCAAAAAGGAATGTAAATTTGACTCATAAGTTTTTCACCTCTAAGGCCTTACAATCCACCAATAAATTGTTTTTAAGAACTCAATTAATTGTAATTTTTTTTTCTGTTTTTGATATGTACACATAGTCGATGGATGGTGGCAGGAAAAGCGGACCCCGAGATGCCCAAAAGAATGTACATCCATCCTGATTCGCCGTCCACCGGAGAGCAATGGATGCAAAAAGTAGTTTCATTTCACAAGCTAAAGCTAACAAACAACATCTCGGACAAGCATGGCTTTGTAAGTGTAAGGAAAAAATATCATCAATTTTGCTGGCAACCTCCCAATGCCCATTAAAACGTATCATAATTAATCTGTAATTCATAATACTGTCTCTTTTATTTATAAGATATTTGTATGTATGTGCATTTCGTATTATTATAACGTGAGCATTGAATTCAAATGGTAAGTTTCATACTTGTAGGTTTAATTATTTAGCTTTTTAATGTATTTTATAAATGAACTTTTGCACAGTAATTTATATTACGAGATAATTTTTCATATGTAATTATATATTATTATGTAGTAGTAGTTTCAGCGGGCATGTGAGGCAAGGCGCTGACAGTTTAAAACAATGTATAATTACTATTATATGTAATATTATTACACGTTATATTATAACACGAGCATTGCAGGCAGATTGTTTACATGCGAACTTATATCTAGTGTCATATTATGGAATTAAAATATGAACAAATCAATAATTTATTTGACGAAGAAGTTGGTTGTTTCCGTTCAACCAACCTTCCTGTACGGTGCATGCATTCACAATTTCCCTTTCCCCACCGTATGTACATGTCAAGACCCACCGGCCCACGGAGTGACTTAAGTTAGTCTATGAGGACACGGTAGAATAATGTAATTATGTATAGCCCGTTAAATTATGAATAATACACCGGAGCGAGACGAGAGAACATTATGGGAGAAAGGAAAGACAGTGAAGAAGGAGGCGGTGACTGGTGTCGGATTACAAGGAAACAATTTCAAGTATAAGTAACATACGGAAACTTCTTTCTAAATAGTCACGTAGGATATAATATTATGAGTCAGTTGTGAGTGTACTTTGTTACATTTTCGACTCTCGGACAGATGATGATGATGGTGGCCTGTCCTGACGAAGGCTTACTGTTTGATAAGGGTGCTAGGTAAAGGCGTGTCAAATATTTAAGGCTTTCACTAGTATGACTTCCTAATCTTTACCAGTGTTGAAGTGTTGCTGCACGATTCCTACTGCACTGATTAGGATTCACCATCAAACTTGAACATTGCCTATAATTACATAAATACTTACAAACACATTTTCCTATGATTAGGATACATAAAAATCCTAGGCCGTTTAGATGTTTCCGCTCTCTGAGGCCTCTGTCTCTCTCTCTCTGTGTCTCTCTGAACATTTTTCTCTAATAGGCTGGGCATATGTACGTTGTGTGAGCTCTTATAATAATGCTAAACGTTTACGAGGATGCATCCAGTTATCATGGAGTATGTTAATAGTAGAAAGACATGAATAGATGTGGAAGAGGACAATGAAGGTAGTAATACGTCAGAGGGATTGTATTATAACTATTTGATGTGGAGTTGCGACAACTACCATGTACTTACGTATGTATACCACGCTATATGATGATTTTACATTGAAATCATGAGCTCATTTGTGGAATCATTGTTTCGACTTCGTGTACGTGTGATTATTATTGAGTCTGAGTATCCTCTTGAGCACGCACGAATTTTGATTTGTTCGTCTCTGTCTTCTTCTTCTGCATAATGAATTCCATGATGGTCATGCATAGGACGTGTTTACAGTGTACCTTACGTCTGTACTCTGTTTGATTTTTCTTGTATGTGTGAGTATCAGTGTCTGTCTCTCTGAGTATTGAAGACTTTTGAATCATCATTCATGTAATATTCGAAGCTTCTTGAGATTGTGTACGAAAGCATTGTTATAATCATCATCTTTTTGGTCCTTTCTATCTCTATCTATCACCCTGACAAATATCTGTCTGTACACATGTATGCTACCCCGTATATAAATACGTGAACTGTGAAGTTGTTAAGATCCAATGATGTACGAAGTAAGTACGAATGAATATCTTTCCGAGGAGTCAATTCTCCGTGTACGTTAGAGAGTTATTGCTTTAACGCAAATTAGCCGAGTTGTCCTTAAAAGACTTTAAGCTCACTAGAATCATTTGATTTTCCATTTTTGTTTACTATTTACTATCCACTCAGTCCACAAGGGCTATTTATTATTGGTATGGTACATAATGGTGTGACTGTCTGCTAGTGATGATGATGGTGGTGGTGGTGCTTTTTAGTTTTAGTCCTCTTCGTCTGGTATGTGGCCAGTCAGCCAGTCGTCTCTCAGTGATTTTAGGATGTTGTTTAATGGTTTTTATTTTTGATCCCACTGGATTTTACATTTTTACGTCGTCACTTCCATAGACCCGTGTGAAACTTCTGGATTTTTTGTTGTTGAGCCAAATGTTATGTCAAATAAAAAAATTTACACCAGTATTTACACGTGCCTTTTTTTTAAGGTTTTAATTTGGCGACTTGTGCACAGATGCATTCAAATATGAGTAGCAGATATATTTTATAATGTTGTTTGGTGTTAAGAGAAGTGTGGGTAGGTGTTGTGTTAATGAAATGGGAAGGAAAGAAGTTTGGGGTCGGTACTCGAAACGGGACAGACAACAAATTATGCGCATTATGCCGGGTTAGATGTAGATATAATTAATTATTATAAATTGAGGCTGGTGGAGCACTGTAGAACATATGGAATTTAATATGTAAGGAAAGTTAGAGTTGATAGAAGTTGGTGAGGCGCTTTACTAGC
>JAQFZE010000699.1:0-23247 GCA_034695245.1 Dicyrtomina saundersi | reverse complement strand
TTGATAATTGTGAACTGCCTCTTACATTATTTATACATTGCTCTTTTACTTGCTTAAAGAGATTACAATATTTAATACTTGAAATAAAGTAGAAATATGTTGTTTTTTTAATTATTAGTTTGATTTGACGGTGCTAACGTGCTTGCTTTCGGTTTCATAGGTCAACTTAGTGTTTGTATCAGCACGATGGAGAATTACCTGTTGTTCATAGCGTACTGGTGGAGCTGGGACTAACACATTATTTTAAACATTGTGAGTGTACATTCTGTATTCATTAGTGACCAGTAATATCTATTTAACAGTACTAAATAATTATTAAGTAGTGGCTTATTATTCTTTTTTGGCTCGTGGTAGCTGTTTAATCGTAGTATATAGTAAGTACTTTACGTGTTCTAATGATGTGTTGTGTGTTTGTTTTAGCGAGCTTTTTAACCGAAGAACTTGTTAAGGAACTCGACGGACCAATTGCAAGATTTAATTAAGCCACTGGGTCCCGGATGTTATTTTTAGAAAAGGTTTAAGAACTGGCATTAGCTAATGAAGATCAAGAGTCAAAACAAAACAACACAAAAAATCAAACATAGGAACAGTTTGTATGTAATTTTTTATTGTTTATGAGTTCAACAAGGTAAAAAGTTCCTATGAAGTTTTTGTATCTTTTTTGAAATAATCCCTAATGTGTGGTGTTTTAAATGCGATGTTGGCGATGAAAATAAATACTGCTAGATTCCTATTAATTTAGTTGTTTTTGTTATGTAAGCACTTATTTTAATTTAGTGCATAGTTTCATACTGCATTTTATAGCCGTAGCAAAAACTAAACTGTACGTTTAGCGAAGTTGGCTTTACTCATGCGCAGTGTTAGCGTTACGTGAAAATGTGTAATATTTGCTACAACAGATTACGTACGCCTCTACTCATACGAGGTGTAAGCGTTACGTGAAAATGAGTAACGTTTGTTATAGCGTTTAACGTACACCGTTACTCATGCTGGGTGTAAATGTTACACGAATGTGTATTAACCTTTTACGCCACTGCTCGTAAGGGTTGTTACATTCCTAAGCGTAAGTTATCTTAGGTGATTTTGAGAAGGTGCAGAAATGTGGTCGATTTCACTCAGTTTTGAGTTGTTTTTAACTCAATATTAAGTTTTAATTTACGATCTTTTTCGACAGTGTTCAGAGGAAATTTTATGGCTAAATGTGGACATTTACGAAGAGATAATCCGGCAAGCTTCGAACGAGGTATAAGAAAACTGGATTATTTTGTTATTACTATTTGTATATAATTATTGTATCTTAAAATTGTTTCAGCTTCCCAATTTTTTGGTTAGTATTTTGCCCTTTTAATTTATTAGAC
This sequence comes from Dicyrtomina saundersi, assembly GCA_034695245.1. NCBI lineage: Eukaryota > Metazoa > Arthropoda > Collembola > Symphypleona > Dicyrtomidae > Dicyrtomina > Dicyrtomina saundersi. The sequence continues at coordinate 21,889 of JAQFZE010000699.1, read as the reverse complement.
TGACATTTAAATTTTATATAGGCTACGGATATAATCGTATTTCCGGAATATGGTCTCACAACTCTGCTCGCCTTTTCTAAGTCTCAGCTACAGTACATCCCTGATGTGGGGGTTAATCCATGTGAAGATCTTAAAGGAAGCTCAGAAGTAAGGGATGGTCCATAAATGATGTCATCCAAATTATCACTCTTTCAGGGCCCACCCATCCCATGTCATCAATTTGCATGGCATCAATACCTGACTGGAATCACTGACCCTATACCGATGACATCATTTATGGATGATACCTATAATTTACGTTATGATTAATTTATAAAATTAAAACTAATTTAAACTAATATTTAGCTAGCTTGTTAACTAGCTAGGGTTGAAAAGTTTTAGTTTCCATCAATTAAATATTTTTAAGCGCTTATTTGAGTTGCGTTTTTTTCATGGAAATTAAAATTTTATGTATGTAAAAATCTTTTAAGTTGCAAATTTTTTGAAGGTAATACGTCGCCTATCATGTGCTGCAAAATTTGGAAATATTTACCTAGTCATAAACTTGGGAGAAGTTGCGAATTGTAGCAGTGAAATACAAGGTCCAGGTCCAGAGACTAGCAGCTGCACATTGAAAGAGGAGAGACGACAGTATAATACAGCAGTGGCATTTGGTCGAGATGGCCAAATTTTGGCAAAGTACGTTTTAGAACAAAATTATTATTAAACTAGTCTTAAACAATGTCAAAACAAATTCCCGTCTGTATAACAAAAAAAGTGTTAATATAACAAATATTTATTTCATAATAATATAGGTACAGAAAAACACACTTGTTCGCAGAACCAGACTTCGTTCCACCTGAAATTCCGTCTTTGTCCACATTTAAGACAGATTTTGGTGTGGAATTTGGGATTTTTATCTGTTTCGATATATTGTTCGAATTCCCTGCAAAGGAGCTTGTACGAAGGGGCGTGAAACACTTTATATTCCCAACTGCTTGGATTGATGAATTACCATTTTTAACCGCAGTTCAAGCTCAGATGTTTTGGGCCTCTTCCTCAAATGTGACGCTCCTTGGGGCTGGGTATCACCTCCCCAAATTCGGGAAATTGGGCAGTGGGATTTTTCTTCCTAGTGGTCAAGCTTTGAACTATACATCCGACTCGGCCTCGGGAACAAGGGTTATTTATGCGCAAGTTCCAATTCATGAGAATTATTTTAAATACATGGGTAGTCTACAATCCGGTTCCGGTTCCGGATCCGGTTCCGGTTCAGAACTACTTGGAGAAAATGCAAAATTTACAAAACAGAGCCAGCAAGAATCAAGTGAGAAAATAAGGAGCATTGACAATGTTCAAAATGATGATGATGATGACCGTTTTTACTACCGGGAAGATTTGAAAAATTACACCGCTGTAACTATACCATTCAGCTTTGAAGATGAAAGCGCAGCATTGTCTTTGTGCGATAAGGATTTTTGTTGCAGTGTAACTTACCGACACAAGAAGCTGTCGTCTGGTTCTGGTTCTAGTGTAGAAAATATTATAGCGGGAGATTCAAATCAAAATTTCAATGGTATTCCGCTCTCGGATCCAAATGAAAATCTCATTAATTACAAATTAATCGTTTTTAATCAAACCCGAAAATTCACGAGTCCGAGTGTGACGAAAACAATGCATTTGCAGATTTGTGGGATCGTTCGGTGCTTGAATGAATCTATACAGTCTTGCGCAGAAGCAGAAAATTCAATGGCAGATGGAGCGGCGGATTTGAAACAGAGCGGGCAATCTGCTGAATCCGTTTCCGTTGTTGACAAAGTGGCTGATCTAGAAATGCTCCCAAGTTTTGACTACTTTAAACTAAGTTCGTCTAATTTCGTGGTTCAACAGAATCCAAAATTACTTTCTTTGGACGATGATGGAGACACAATGGCGGACGTAGCCTGGAACACACGTCCTGGTTTTAATACACTGGACTCTAATTTTAATTTAATCCCCGCTCATCTTTTTAATGTGGTTTACAGCGTTGGCAAAAAAAGGGGGAGCGGAGCGACTGCCACTTTGAGTTCGGATAGAATTCAAATTTTTCAAGTACAAACTTTGGCGGTTATACATCGTGTGTTTTAATTTAATTTGTAATTAAGATTTACTGATTGAGACAGACAGATCAGACGTATATTAAGGTATAGCAATTGACTACAGTTTGTCAATTTATTTGTAATATATTATATATTTATAGGTCAATTTTTAATTCTTCAAATTCATGACTTTTAACTAATGTTATTTTAATACAAAACAATTTTTTGTTTCCGTCATTGTTTAATGAGTAGAAAAAAGATAAGAAATATAGCTTCAATAAATAATCAATATTTTTTAAAACTGTGTTGGACAGAATTTAGTTTTGTGCTATGCTAACATTTAAATTCAAAAATCCGCATAGGCTACAATATGTGACTCTTTTATCATCCGATATTCTCGTTTTTCAAAACGTGACAGCTTTTCCAATTTTTGACCCGAATTTTTGTCAATTGCAATTAGGGCACCAGGGCATACATTGTCCTGTTGAAAATTTTCAAAATTTAATATTCGTTTTTTATTTACTCCGTGCAGTCTTTAAATACGACAAAACTATGTGATCGCTAGTACCTGATCTTCGACACTTGGTCCAACAAGTACAATGCGAACAAATATACATTTCCTGAGATCTTTCACAGATTGTGTTTTTAATTCATCCACGCATGCATTCACGGCTGACACTTTTACGAGTAATCTTGCCTTTGTTGGTTGGTATTTACTCAGAAGAGAAGGTGCTTTTGCCTTAATTTTACTTTTGCATTCCGTTTCCGTTTCTATTTTTAAAGGTGGTAGTGGTTCTGGTAGGATAATTGTTGTATCTCTGAAACGTTGCCTCTGATAATACTTGTAAACTCCATGGCTTCCCATTATAAGTCTAGTTTATTGTATTGTAATTTTAATAGTAATTTTTATTTAATTATTAAGAAATGTCAGAATTAATTATTATTACTAAAAGACATGACATATTGTGTTTTATATTATTATGTAATATCCTTGATCCTGGGCCTGGACTAACTACTTAAATGCCTTATGCCTATCGCTATCGTAGCAGGGAGGAATATGGCTGCTAAAAATTCTACAACCAAAAGCTGAATTTTACAATAATAATATTTTTATGTTGTACCAATAATTTAATGTCGTTGAACCCAAAATAAAATTAGTTAATGAAAACAGTTAAATTTTTAATTCCTCATGTATGTAAGTGAAACCAATAATTTAAATACCTGAAATTCTAAAATTCTAAACTATGCCAACATTTCCAATATAGCAGGTATATGTAGGTAAAATGGAAGAATCTGTTTCTGTACGTAAAATAAATGAGCAAGATAATTTATGTATTAAGTAGGTAATTTTGCTATTAAATAAGACCCTGGAAACTAGACTATGCTGGAGAACTGGAGACTATGTCCCGTCCCGACAGGATTGCTGGAAACTGCGGGTAGTAGTATATAAAACTGCTCCGAAAAATTCTGCTGCTGTACTGTACAGCTGTACAACTGTACACTAATATAAATGAGGATATTCCGCAGTGCTGCCTGGATTTGCTACCTAAGAATTGCGATACAAGGCGCGCGAACATTTTATCTTTCTACTCGATCAATATAATTTACAAAAAATTCAATAAAAATATTTTTCTCCAGTCACCAGTCGATGGTGTCTTTTTCTTTGGTTTCTTGTCTTGACAGAAACAGCAAGTACTGACTACTGACTGGGATTTAGTGACGAGAAAAGTACGCCACATGTAATAATATCCAGTGTTTTTGAATTTAATCTTTACTTTTTTGATAAAACCTTACTACTCAAAGCTTACTAGTTCGCCCACTTAATTAATATACATATTGAAGAAAGTGTAGACTGCTCATACTAAAGTTTTGACAGTTTTCTTCCAAGATTTGTTGCACTAATTATCTATAGGAAGAATCTTATAAGTAATTATAAATCATTCCAATCCACATTGTTGTTGTGGCTAATGTCATTTCGTATTCGATTGATATGATGGGTGAATTAGCTTGTCTCATAAAGCTTGTATTATAATTTTCAAATCTCAAGAAATTTATTAAATTAGATAATTACACATCTAACAACGTCTCTTATTGGTATTTGTGTTGCACATATTTCTTGAATTTACTCAAAATTTGTAATTTTGTAAGTGTACTACTGCAAATACTGTGCTAGAAGAATAAAAATGCAAAAGTATGAGAAACTGGAGAAAATTGGAGAAGGTACAAATAATCAACTCAATAGATATACATATATATTATGATTATCAGTCTGTGGACAAGGTATAAATAAACACCCCGGAAAGTCCAAAATTATTTCAACTACGATTTAAAAGCAACATCTAACTACACCTGAAAGATGATGATTTTGTAACTCGATTTTCGTAAAAAGTTAGTTCGGTGAATCAGTTCCCTGATTGGTGCGCTGATTTGTTTGTTAAGGGGTATATATATACATCCCAGAGGGGTAAATATGCCCTTCAAGGGTCTAGATTAACTCTTTTCAGGGATATAAATCTACCTCCTTAGGGTGTTTATCCATACGTTGTCCGCTGACTGATTATAGAAATGTGTTTTCAACGTTATGAAATCTATATTACATATAGCATGTGAATGTGTAATGTTATGCCTTAACCGTTAATAACTTCAGATACTATTCCGTTAGTACTAATTACTGTTCTAATTTGTAACATCCGCAATAATAGGAACATATGGGACGGTGTTCAAAGCGAAGAACAGAGAGACGATGGAAATCGTGGCATTGAAAAGGGTTCGACTGGATGACGAAGATGAGGTAATTAACTATGAAGATTTTTGTTTTATTATTGTTGATTGATTTATTTTATTTGATCGATTTTGATACATATTGGTTTTTTTCTTATGGGTAAATAAATTACTTCAAAAATGATATATAATTCTTTTAATTTTCTCTTAGGGCGTCCCTTCGTCAGCTCTCCGCGAAATTTGCCTGCTGAAAGAGCTAAAACACCGGAACATAGTTCGACTCTACGATGTTCTTCACTCTGATAAAAAGTTGACTCTAGTCTTTGAGCATTGCGACCAAGATCTGAAGAAATATTTTGACTCTCTTAATGGAGATATTGATCCTGATATTGTGAAGTCATTTATGTAAGTCTCTTAAATGCAAAAGGGAAAAACAAAACAAATTATTAATTCTAATCGTTAATTGAATTTAAATCTACGTATACCTATACTTTACATCTTCAAGACTTATTTTATCAAGGTTCTTTTTATTGGTCTCTATACTGTTTTCTTTTGGTATATAGGTTTCAACTTTTGCGTGGCTTAGCGTTTTGTCACGGCCATAATGTTCTTCATCGAGATCTGAAACCACAAAACTTACTCATAAATAAAACTGGAGAATTAAAACTGGCGGATTTCGGTTTGGCACGTGCTTTTGGAATCCCTGTCAAATGTTATTCCGCGGAAGTTGTCACGCTCTGGTATAGACCGCCAGATGTTCTTTTTGGAGCTAAGCTCTACAATACATCGATCGATACTTGGTCAGCCGGATGTATTTTTGCAGGTGGGTTTAAAAATATCATATAAAAATATACATATAAGTATATGTTATTCAGAAGGGGTGTAATCCTAAGCTTAAAATCCATTAAATTCATGAATATAAATTAATTTGCTTATACACAGAGTTGGCTAATGCTGGTCGTCCATTATTCCCTGGGAGTGACGTGGATGATCAGCTGAAGAGAATATTTAAATTACTTGGAACACCAAATGATGACAATTGGCCGAATCATGCCCAGCTCCCCGATTACAAACCATTCCCCCTGTATCACCCCACGACCTCCCTTTCTCAGGTTGTCCCCAAATTAAATGCAAAAGGACGGGATTTACTCCACAGACTTCTCATCTGTAATCCGTCGCATAGGTTGTCCTCCGAGGAAGCTATGGCTCACTACTATTTTAATGATCTCAATCCATCAGTTCGTAATTTATAAATATTCTTTTTTTCAAAAACAATTTGTATTGGTTCCATTAAGCTAATTGTAAGTAGTATTTATTTTTGGTTTAATTTTCATAGTATTTGAAATATACTTTTAATTTATTGACCCTCATCAGGAGTTCAGCAGCTTTAACCTTTGAAATCAATGTTAAATTATACATTTTACATGTATATATGCATATTGTGATCGTTACATTTTGATAAATAGTAACATTATTATTAAAGGTACTTAAATATCGTCTGTGAAGAACCAAAATGACCCATAACTAATTTAAGCTAAAATCAAAATGAGCTGTGTCATAAAAACAAAATGAAAAACATACGTAAAATGTTAATTAGGAATTTTTGAAAAGTGTAAAATGTTCTATTTACATGTTTTTGAAAAGTGTAAAATGTTTTATTTACTTGTTTTTTGAAAATTTCAAAATGTTCCATCTACACGTTTTTTAAAACTTGCAAAATATTCTATTTACATGTTTTTAAAAAGTGTAAGATGTTCTATTAACATGTTTTTTGAAAAGTGTAAAATATTCTATTCAAACGCTTTCAAGACATTTTTCAATATTTTTGTAGATCGTGGATATGGGTCATTTTGGTTCTTCACAGACAGACGATATGTAACTATTATTTAAATGAAACATTATAGTACATCTTCTTTTTCCTTATTATTATTTTAATAAAAAGTAAATAGGTAGTAACGATTTGTAAATAATTATTACGTTTAAATTTTCAAGGTTAAAAAAAGAATTTTATTACTTACAAATTACTGTAACACAATACACAAATTCCGAAAGCCAATTTAGTTCAACTAAAAAGATATGCTTCATTTATTTACCGTACACGTTTTAGATTAGCATATGAACATTTTATTTAGTTTTTGATTCCGCATTAAATGGAACGTTTATCACGCATTGCGTATTATGGCTAATGGCCAGCATTAAGCAACTATTGTTTTTTGCAAAAAAGGAGCAAAACTTAATAATCAGTTACTTAAATAATTAGAGCTACATTACACGTATATTATTACAGTACACACTGCTTCATGCTTTAATGTTTGTTCATTGCAATGCATTATTGTAAATATATAAAAAGTCGTGTTCAACGTTCAACCGAGTTTTTAAAATCAGTTGTAAAGCATATACAAATACCAGTACCAGTAAATAGTGTAAATACCTAATAATCTGTCTGAACTGAAATGTTTAAGTGAAAGTGAAAATATCTCATCTCTTGAAATTAAGTGAAATAAAGACAAACAAAATGTTCTCCAACAAATATTGAAATATTGTACAAATTACTTACTGCAAAACAGTATTCGCAAAAAACTAAGTGGAAGAACTAATACCGCGATATTTTATTCTTCATTTTTGGATCCATAAATGGGTCTGGCGTTTCAATATGTAAGTAACCTTTTGCAATGCATTCCTCTGTTGAAGGAAAGTCCGTTCGCCAGTAATCTGTACAAGAAAAAAAACAATAATGATATAAAAAAGCGATGCAATGTAAGTAACAGCAACAACATTTTTGTTCCTTGGCCATTTCAGTTTGCCTAGTTACTAATAATTTAATAATTATATCAGGTAGTATTCGAAAACGTACGGGTAAATAACTTTTAAAGTTACCTGGTGGAGTACAAACATTCCTAGCAACATGTTTCTGACGATGTTTTGAGCATTTGTTCTTTATTCTTTCGATATCCCCGGCATTCAGCTGAGATGCAATTTCGTTGTAATACTGTAAAAATAATCATTTTTAATTTAAAAAGAATAATACATTTTGATCAAGTTTAATTTTATGTAATTTAATACACTAGGTACTTTAATTCTAAATTAAACCTACTTCACGGCACATATCACAAGTCGTTCCCGGGAGCAAATTCCGTTCAGCTTTTTTTCTAACAGCTTTGTCTGGCTTGTACTTGAACTTTGTTGGACTGGGTGAATCGCCCCCTGGTAGTCTGTGTACATTACAATAACAAGAAATTTAATACAGATAATGATATCGTCTGACAAAAACCAAAATGACCCATTTCCATTTTTAGTGTAAAACAAAATGTACTAAACAAAAAATTAAAATAACATCTTCATGAATGCATGTAAATACATAGAACCTTGTGCATTTTTCAAAAAACATGTAAGTAGAATATTTTGCAATTTTCAAAAGCATGTAAATAGAATATTTTGTAATTTTCAAAAGCATGTAAGTACCTAAATAGAATATTTTGTAATTTCCAAAAGCATGTAAATAGAACATTTTGACCTTTTCAAAAAAGCATGTAAATAGAGCATTTTGGTCTTTTTAAAAAACATGTAATAGGACATTTTTACACTTTCAAAAAAATGTATGTAAGTAGGGCATTTTGCCCGTTTTATAAACTCGTGATGATTAGCATTGTAAGCATGTACCTTATTTAATTGTCTTTTTTTGACATAACTCATTTTAATTCTAGCATAATTTGGAAATGGGTCATTTTGGTTCTTCACCGACGATAAACTTAAAAAAACTAAATGCACAAAATTAAGAATTTCTAAATTTTGCTATACCTGTTAAATCCCTGGATGACCTCCATGGTATCGTTTCCGATATTAATGGTAGCGTCCCGATTATTCTTTATACTGCGATAGCTGACTACTTCCTTCGCCAACTGATCCACTCCCACATCCGGATTGGGGATCTTACTCGGTCTTTCTTTATAAGTTAAAGGAGTAACGGGGAACCGTTGTTGTACTGGTACTGGTAGTGGGTTCGGCTTTGCAAGTGAAATAAGTTGAGGTTGGGGTGCTTCTTCAAAGAACGTATCGTCTCCAAAATCCTGAGTATTGAAATTCTTTTTAATGTCTTCCACCTCTTTGTCATACAACCTTTGCCGTTCCCGTTCTTCCTGACTTTTGAAAGTGGATGTGAATTTTGGTAGGACACTAATTTCTTCTTCTTCTTCTCCTTCACGAACTGGCTGAGGAACAACAACGGCAACGGATTCTTCAAGCTTCCTCTTTAAACTGGCGGGACTATTAGAGTGGAGCCCAATTTTTGGTTTCAACGGGATGTCCAGTTCATCTATTTCTGCTAAATGGGTGGTGCTCCTAGCTCCACCATTGTATTCTTCCGAATTCGTCAAATCCTCATGCTTACCATTTTTACCGCCAATGTCAAAGAACTTGCTGGGATCCAGTTTTGATTGAACTAAGGGTTTTCTAGAACTAGCACCGCATATAGAAGAATTTTTAGCGGCGACAGGCACAGAACTCGAGGTTTTAAGATCTTTTGAGCGAGGGAACGTATGCGTTATTTTTGACTGTTTTCTATTACAGTTGATCCAATCAGAAGCCGAATTCGAAGCCGAAGTGGACTTAGAAATAGGAATAGATTTCTGATTAGAGGGGTCTCCGAATAACTTGAGTTTTTTTGCGACAGAGCTACTACTACTACTACTGATACTAACAGGATTATCATCTAACCCAGGGAGTAAAAGTTTCTTGGGGGATATTACTACTAAAGGTGTTTGACGTCTACTTAAATTGTTTTCCTTTGAGTGACGATAACGAGGACGAGGACGCGCTGCACGAAAACTGTCTGGATTCATAAGAGACGGGCTTTTTTGTGTACAGATCCCACTATCATTTTCACTGTCGCTATCCACTTTTATGGTGTTGGCATTGGTGTTTGGTGGAACCGTTTTCACCTCGGGTGTTTGTATCGGATAAATAGAAGGCGTGCTCTTGAAGGGTTGTGGGGAAGAAGGGGGAAGAAGTCGTATTTGGGAAGATTGGAATTCTAATGCGAGTGTCGGTGTTGAAAATAATGGAGGGGATGAAGTTTGCGTATCCACGAAAGTGACTTCTTCTGCTTCTTCTGTCAACGGTTTAGGTTCCTCGTGAAGTTCTGTATTGGACTTAGATACACTTGAGGCTAGAGGCTGTCCTAATTTTAGAACAATATTCGGTATCGGTGGTGAAATCAGGACCGTTTTCGTTAGCTCCGCGGAGGACCTCTCTTCTTCCAATTCTTTCTCAACTAGGGACAATCTGTCTTCCAATAACTTGATTCTGTATCATATTCAGAATGTCACAATTAATACAAATAATACGTGAATACAATTTATTTACAAATATCAATTAATATTAATGTAGAACTAATATAGCATAAGTGGCATGCACGAAATTAATAGTAAAAATTTCTATTTGATTCATATTATTAGCTTATGGTTGTTCAATAAAAGTGTCAAATTGTCAAACCTCTCATTCTGCTCACTCATGTAGTGATTCAGGGAGTGGGACATGAACTGGTGAATAAAAAATTTCCGGTCTTTACTTGAAGAAACCTTGTTGTTGTTCGTATTTGTCTCTGCGGAAAAACCTTGTTTAGATGAAGTGTAGGAAGACGAGCTTTTATCATTGTTCCTATTGTTAGAAGGGAAAAAATGTGTTGCTGGAATTGGAAAATTTAAGTTTGGGACGTTCACATTGAAGCTTGACCATAGGAAATGTGAATCATCATAATGATTAATCCACTCAGAGCGGTGTTGTTGTTTTAATTTTTCTTTGCTATTTAACTCCATTTAAATTCAATTTATTAGATTTCCACGGTTGTCAAAGCCCAGAGATATCCATCATTCAACTGCCAGTCACAAATCACACAAAAAAATGAAATAGCTAAAAACCGAAATGGATATCGATGGAAAAACGAGAACAAATAATCAACAACAAGGATTCAATTACTGTTGACTGTACTTATTTCATATTTATGAAAAATGTGTGACAATGCTGGATTTGGATTTATTAAATTTCGATGTAAAGTAATGACCAATTTTGTCAATAGTCAAGAAAATTTACTTTCACTGCTTATTCACTTTTCAAACTAAAAAATTAAGAACGAAGTCTTTTTACTTTTGTTCACGAGTATACTTAAGTACTACTAGTATATATAGGTCTATACTATTTGATGGTTTTCATTTTTGTGTTTTCAGGCTACGGCATCTACTACCTGCTATACATACTACATTATATGATATTTCTTTTCTACAAATTGTACTAGTATAGTTATTGATAAAATGCTAAATTGTTATTAGTAATAAATCCAGTGAGTGAAGATTTGCTGTGCACAAGTAATTTTACTGGTAGTTAAAAATAACGGAAGTTTTTGGAAGTGTAAAGTGTAATAAAATTATAGTAGCCATGTAGCAAGTAGCATGCAATATGCATGCAACGCCAACCGAAAACTGACTTGCATGAACTTGCTTGATTGAATCAATGCAGAAACCCGCTCAGGCACTTTAACATCGCGCCTTTTCATTTAGCCCCTGATCTCGATGACTGTAACTTTTTTTTTTTGATGAAGCTTTGTAAACCTCCATTATTAGTATTTTCTTTTCTTAATAATTACCTATTAATTTACCTAAATTTTCCGGGGCCAAGTACTGGCGGTACCATTATTACTGTGAGTATTTAATATGATGTAATGATTAATTGCCTGCAAAAATATAGTTTAAGATTAAAGACCAAGTATTTTCAGATATCGTCTGTGAAGAACCAAGATGACCCATATCCAATTTAAACTAGAATTAGAATCAAATCGAGCTATGTCATAAAAACAAAATGAGAAACACGCGTAAAATGTTAATTAGGAGTTTTTGAAAAGTGTAAATTGTCCTATTTACATGTTTTTGAAAAGTGTAAAATGTTCGATTTACATACCTGTTTTTGTAAAGTGCAAAATGTTCGATTTAAATGTTTTTGAAAGGTCAAAATGTTCTATTTAAATGATTTCAAGACATATTTCAATATTTTTGTAGACAGTGGATATTGTTTTTAGCTACAAATGGATATGGGTCATTTTGGTTTTTCACAGACGATATAGGTAGTTGCTAAGGGGCGGTCCATTGTCTTTGAATTATCATAATATCTTGGACCCTATGACTTATATGACCCCTCCGTCATGAGCTTTAACCGTTGCGTAAATGGCTATATCTCTAATATGGGTTGTCGTCAATATTCAAGTATACCCATTGACCCTACCTGTGTTGTAATTTATGGACGACCTCTAATGATTATTAATAATTAAGTAGGAGCTGCAACTTGCAACAAATCAACTGCATTATAGATAGTCAGTGAAGACTCAAAGTATGCCAAATACATTTTTAACTGAAGACAAATTGAACTATCTACAAAAAAAATATCCAGATCCTAAAAGCATGTAAATGGAATATTTTGCACATTTCAAAAACATGTAATAATTAACATTTGACAAAATCTCAATATTTTTTGTTTGACATAGATCATTTTGATTGGAGCTTAAAATGGATATAATATATATATAAAATGGACTATTTTGATTATTTGCTTTAACTCCCGACCCCGATACTAAATATGTATACTTGCAATTGAAGTGAATTCGCAATCCTGATATCGTCTGTGAAGAACAAAATTGACCCATATCCAATTTTAGCGAAAAACAATATATGTATATAATAATATCCACAAAAATATTGAAATATATTTTGGAAGCATTTAAGTAGACTATTTTGCACTTTTAAAAAATATGTAAATAGAACAATTTGCGCTTTTGAAAAACATGTTAATAGAACATTTTACGCTTTTCAAAAACTCCTAATTAACATTTATACGCATGTTTCTCATTTTGTTTTTATGACATATAGCTCATTTTGATTCTAGCTTAAATTGGATATGGGTCATTTTGACTCTTCACAGACGGTATGCTACAGGGACCGCGGAACCAGGGGGGACACGGGCGCATTGTCCCCCCCTGAAATTTTAAATTTCTTATGTTAATAAATGAGTACATACTTGATTATGTACCTATGCTTAACATAGGCTTGTCCCCCCCTGGAAAATTGACCTTCCGCGGCTACTGGGTATGCATGACAATTATTAGGAAGGTAAAGTGCTAAACCCTATTCACTAGAATTGGAGGAGAAAATAGACAAGCTAATTAACTTCCTAACCGCAACCCTATAAGTCTCTTTTTGAAATAGGTAAGCCTAAAGTAAGTTGGCAAAAATTATCCCATTGCCCTTACGCCAGCACCACATGAGGTTGATATTATCCCCCAGTCCCCCAGGGATCTATAAAATGTTGCAAAAAAAGTATTTTCCAGTTTATTCCCAACTCCTGGAGGTATCAGACCATAAACCATGATTGAATTTGGGTTGCGCAAAAGCCAGTGGAGTGTAACCATCGCATCGTAGCGATATATTTTATTAGTAAGTACTACAGTACAGTACTACTAGAACGAATTAATGATTCAAGTATTTCGTCCATGTATCGTATATATAGTTAAATAAACAGAAATGATTTTCATTATATAATTTATTTTAATACGTAATATGTTTATTGATGTACATACTTTTTATAATCACATTTCTACATGCAATTAGTACACAACATTCTGAGCTGCTTTTCGAATCAGAAATTTGAAAAAAACTAAACATGACGCTATACCATCACTAATAAAACACACAAACTTATTATTCATGATGATTCATGAGACGATGATAACAATTAGTGGAATGCAAATATGCGAAAACATAATTTATATAATAGTAAGTATGTTGCATGCTACAGTTGCGTTGTTGGCATTCCGCTATGGTGCGCAGAGCTGCTGGTTTATATTCGACATGAATAATAATTGTGACTATTTTAAATGTAGATTATTATGAGTTACGATTGTACATATTTCATTTAGCACACACGTTAGCGATCGAGCTACAAAAAGTCTTTTCTTTCTAACTTATATTTAAGTTATACATTGATTGGTAAATGGTGTTTTCTAGGGGTCGACTAGTATACGTACATAATTAGGTAGGCTCACAAAAGGGTTTTACATAGGATGTAAAGTAAGTACAATATTTGGAAGAAATTACTCTCAGACTAAATTTTTTACTAAACTACTACCAATAATAACTAACTGTTCCATCACTGACATGACAATGGCGAACACATTAAATACCTAATACCAACATTCACCATGGTAGACAATTTATTGTACTGACGAAACACACTCCGTTTTCTTGTATTTTAAAAATCTTGAGGGTTGAACATTCCCTTAGCACGACGCAAAATAGAATCTTTGGTCGGGTCGTATGGGTGATCTTTTGAAGGAATCTCGAGAACAGCTGGAACAGGTGAGGAATGCTCATCGATTACATGACGGATCATTTCAGCAATCTGTGGAAATGATAGCAAAAAAGCTAGGATCACAATCACGACTAACTACTACAAGTAATAAGTAAGTCCGTCCGTGGTGTATGTTTTGGAAAAACATTTCATTATAGAAATATTATACGTAAAGTGTACAGCTTACATTCTGATTGATCAAAATAATATCAATATCATCACGTCGAAGGAATCTTTTAAAGGATTCCTCAATTTCACTGATACTCGTAGCTGCAAATGATTAATCAAAGAAACACAATTGATTTGTACAAATAGAAAATGACAAGCTCAACATTACAATTATTCGTTGGTTGTGTAATCATGTGTTGCAATAATTTATCTAGAAAACAACGAAATTTTAAAATAGATAAAAAAGCTTTACACCGATGACTTACTTTTGTCTACAACCTGAAAATTGGGCTGACGATGTTTATTAATTTCTCCAATACCCCCCAGTAGGAATCCCACACAAGTATCCTTCAATTCAAAGCATAAAGCAAGTATAGCATGAGATTAAAAATCCTAAATTTAAAGTCCAACATAATATCAAGGGTGAAGTATCAAAATGGTTTTCTTCTACTTTTTGTTAAAAGCAAAACGGTTTCCTTCCCTAGCAATTTCGATGGAAGGAAACCGATTTGCTTTTAACAAAAAGTGGAAGAAAACCATTTTGATACTTCGCCCTCGATATATAGGATATAATAAATAATATTCGAATTCTCCTTCGGGTCTGCTGTAGCTCTACTGACTAGTAGGTACCTTCTACTGACTAGTAGTACTACGGCAGACCTGTCTGGGCCCACTGTGTGCCTGTCTCTAAGAAATTAAATAAAAATATAATACATCAGAATCAAAGCTACAATGAATGGTTAGTCGTAGTACTTTATTAAAAATAAAATAACCCAAGCGATTATATTATATCGTCTGTGAAGAACCAAAATGACCCATTTCCATTTGTAGTTAAAAACAATGTCCACTATTTACAAAAATACTGAAATATGTATTGTAATCATTTAAATAGAACATTATGCAATTTTAAAAAATATGTAAATACATTATTTTACACTTTTCAAATACATGTAAATAGAACAATTTGCACCATTTAAAAACGTGAATGAAACATTTTGCAACTTTCAAAAACGTGTAAAAATAGAACATTTTACACTTTTCAAAAACGCCTAATTAACATTTTACGCATGTTTTTGATTTTGTTTTTATTACATAGGTAGCTCATTTTGATTCGAACTTAAATTGGAAATGGGTCATTTTGGTTCTTCACAGACGATATATCAGTTCAGTTGACAGTAAAAATACACAATTAAAAAAAAAAATTGTAGTTGATACTTAGAATAGCGTTAATACGTTCCCTTACCTCATCACCGATAACGGCGATCAATTTCCCCTTAATTGCAGAATGAGCTGACATTTTAATTACACAAAATTTTGAATTGACACGAGTACGACAGAAGCGAAAATTAACGATATAACACGCTATTTGTGAGAGAATAAATTGGGAGTTTGGGAGTCCTCAGTTGTTAGTTGTTACTACTTCAGGTTCAGGTAGGTAGACTGTCTTCCTTAAATGGCTTAACCACACCTTGAATTTAAAGTTTGTTAATCCAGGGATATTAGAATTAAGTATTCACAATCTTCCTGCAGTCAGTCAGTAGTCCGTTCGGCAGTAGTGTTGAGTTTAGATTTTTACTGGTATTAGTTTAGTGTTTAGTTAGACTTCACGAGATATACGGATACATGAGATCATGAGGCTGAGGCTGCTGAGGCGTATTCCTGATTTCTATGCTAAAGTTTAAGTACATTGTGTACACAACACACAACTACAGCTTTGGGTGCACCCGTCAATGCCGGTTAGATTTAACGGAGGGGGAGGGGGAAATGCCCCATGTAAACTTTGTATAACGCTACAATGTGAAAATACTAAAACTAGGGGAGGGAGGAGGTAAAAACTTTGTATTTTTCCTACACATCATTGACAGACGACCCTTATATTGCGATGTATACTTGCGATGTGAAAAATTAATTATTGACAACCCCAAAATTTGGAGTGCCGCTTTTTCTGCCCAAATTTCTGGCGCTAAAACTTTAAAAAACGGAATAAAAAGTTTTTGGGAACGTGCTTTCCTACAATTCCTACACTCCTATCATCTACTTAAATCTACTATTCTATTTACTGCTAGCCTTGCAGCTTATTAAATGTCTTTGTTTTGTAGAGTAATAAATTATAATAATTTTATTGCAGTTTACAGATGACTATACACTAATGCTAATGGTTAAGGATTGGGTAATTTTGCTTTCGGTTGTTGTATTTGTTTACTCACTGACAAATGCTGTGGCCTGTGGGATGTCACTGACGATTACGACTACGACTGACTTGTATAGTACTGGTGAATGATATAGCTGTGCTGGATCTGCGTGTTCAATCTTGTTTTCAACTTCAAGTCTTACTGGTTTACTAGTCTTTATGCCCTAGCTGGCTCCGTCCGTCTCCAGTCATCGGCAACCTCGAAGAAAATACTTGGTATTACTTTTCAATATTTATTAAAACTTTTGAGATATATTAGTTATATTACTTTTAAATATCTCATTTAATTTAACTCCCAGGAGCAATTAATTTACCTCTGGGAGGTAAAAAATACCCCTTTACACGGCTGTTATTATTTTACAGCTCGAAGGGGTAAATTTACAGTATTATGATTGTCAACTGATATATAATTGATAATATATAATTGATGTTATAGTACTTCCGCCCTCCGTTTCGAAGATTAAAAATCAGCGATGCGACGACTGGCACTGGAACCGGAACCGGAACCCGTCCCCTCCACGTCAGGGAATCAGAGCAGTGGAAAAAAAAAGTCAAAGTCGAGATCTGCAACTAATCCTGATACAGAAGTAACACCTAGCAAGTTCAGAAGGTAAAATCCACTCTAAAATCAACATTTTTGACATTAGCTGTTATTTTTTTAATTGCTAGGCTTTGTGTAGATGGTAGGAAGATTCTGTATATAATTATGTAGCCTTATACGGATTTTTATTACGTGTTTATTTTTCATATTATCGAATTTTGGCCATCCATTGTCAATTGCACTTTAACTGTATTGTCATTGTCATTATCGTTTATTGATGTTGGATGAAGAAATGTCCTTACCATTTTAAATAATTTGTAAATGTATAATCGGACCGCGGATGAAGTATTTGACATTTAATTAAGTACAAAAATTATAGTAAATTTGCTATTTATTTTGATGTAGGAAAAATCTTGTGGAAGTCGAACCTTTCAGCTCTGGTTCTAGCGGCTCTGATGTGAGTTCCTCTAAGCGCAGCAGAAAGCAAGATACGGTAACTTTGGACGTAAATGCTAGGCATGACAGCTCAACTTCCAGAGCAAATGGTAATCACCTTGAGGACAAGACAGATCAAGGTGGTCCACCACCAAAGAAGAAAACCCGATCAAGCACAACCGAGCAGAAGAAAGATGAGGAGGAATCGGGACTTTCTGTGGGAAGTACAAACCAACAGTATCCGTTACCGCATAGACAGTTCCCAAGGAGGGAGCGAAACGTGTCTCCGGGTCTGGGTCCTGACACGCTCGATAAAAATTGGGAGTACTGGAGGATTCTGAGTGAAGAAATGTACAGTGTTGTGAGCCGCCATCGGGAATTTAACGGAGAATATTTGTCGCTTATGATACTTGGTGAAGGGTTTTATGAATCCATTCTTGAAAAATCATTTGAAGCGTCAATGTCGGTACTTGCGGTAATTAAGTCTGCCTTTTAATTTGCGCATAATCTATAGAAAATTAATTTTAAAAATGTGTTTTGAGATTGCTACATTATTGAGCTTTAGCTTTATGATTTTTATTCCTTTAAATTTTAGCTTTTGGTATAAATAATTAACACGGGTGTGTGCAGTTTTGAATGCTGTATGTTTGTATAATGCGTAATATTTTTGTTTATAATATTTCAACTTTTTCCTATCCTTAGGTCGAAGTGACTAAAGTAAGTGAAATGTTTTTATACGGAGCGAATCGAAAGCGATTGATTCTTCAAGCAACAGATTTTCGTACTGCGAGTAATTCCAGGAATGTGAATCCTCTCAGAAGGAAGATTTGTGCTCATGGATCTTTAGCGGATTTATTGGTTTCAACGGTGAAAGTTGGCGATGTCTTGGTAGTTATATGCCGCACGGATTTTATTGGAGCTGAACTTACTATTCTTAATGCCCCTGTCTGGGTCCCGGAGTCAGAAGATAATAAAGTTACAATAGCTCACTATCGCCATGAGGTGAACCATGTTTTTTTTTGTCGTCCCAATTTCAGAATTTCGTTGAGTGGAACTGTTATTATAGTTTACGTGTGTTTCAGTATCGAAATCTAAACCAATTTTAATTAGTATTATATATAAGGTTGATTAATGTAAATGTTTCATATTGTATAGGGTATCTTCAGTCTTAATTCAGAAATTCAAAATTCGGATTGTTCCTCTATCAAAATGCTACTGAAGAATTCTCAGTTTGAATCTGAAACACATGAAATAAGCGACACGGAAAGTCGCGTCATGTTTCGACCTTTAACGAACCCCAAAGCTGTGGTTGTTGAAGCTCATGAGCGTGACCAAGATAGTGAAGTCGTGCTCACGGAAGACGTTGTTAACGTTGTAGCTAACGAAATACAGTTAGGAAAGGACAACGAAGCTGACAAGTCCAGTGAAAATCAAATTCGGCGTTCATTAGGAGAAAATAAAAACAGTGATACCTCCAGTCCGAGTCACCGATCAGCTTCTACCAATCCTGAAGGTGACAGAGACAGTCACGATCATCCCCCCAAAGACCCCAAACAAGCACAACCCTCATCGAGAACAACAGCTCCAATAATTACAAATGATAAATTAGCACACACTCCACTCCACCTTTTTGAGCAAAGTTCCTATTATTCCACTCCTAGTGCGACCGGAAAGAGCAGTAGGGATGACATCGATGTTGGCTCAGGGAGCGGGGGCGTTCTCCTTGATAGCATTATGGCTGACCTGCGGAGTCAAGTTGATAGTGATAATATTCATAGTGATAATTGTGAGGATCTGGAAATTGACATCATTGGGAGAACTAGCCCTGAAAATAATCTCGTCCTTGTTGAACACAATAATTGTGAGAATGTGGATGAAAAGAATTGCGACGGTGACGAAGAAAAAAGTGGCTTTGAGAGTCAAGATTCTTCCAGCGATGAAAATAATCCTGTTCTAGACCCCGAAACAATAACTCTCAGTGGCGGAATCGGAACCGGTCCCGGCCCTACTAAAACTTTTGAGAATAGTTTTTTCATCCGTGATCGTTCACCTCGGAAATCCCCTAAAAGCAAAAACAATGATATACCTCTAATTGAAAACCTGCTCGCAACGCAGATTAATAAAAAAGGTCATTTAAATCCCAGTGGCAATGCCCGTGTTAAACCCTTTACAAGGGAGAAGAAAGCCAGCACAAGCACAAGTCCTGTAAAAGTGAATAATAATACCGCTGCCGCTGCCGTCCCAAATAGCGAGATGCAGTCGTCCATACTTCTAGACCTTATGTCTCAAGAACCCGGAATCGACGATAACAACGAGCTAGAAGTAACTGGATGGGTTAGTGCGTTTACGAGTGTGAAGAAAGCCAACAGAAGCACAAGCCCTGGAAAAGTGAATAATCATAATACCACGGCGCCTATGGCGACCCCAAATAAAGACACGCAGTCATCCATACTTCTAGACCTCATGACACAAGATATAGAAATCGACGATAAAGACGAATTAGACAGGGAACTAGAAGTACCTGGTGAGGGTAAACAGCCAAGCACTGAAAAATCTCAAATAACAAAAGACCGCACTCCGTGTGAAGATAGAACTGACAATGGGGGTGATGATAAAGATGGTGACAAACTGTCCGAGGATCATTCCTGTACTTTTGATTGGAATAATATGACTCCTTCAACTCAAGAGTTCTTAGTCGGCGTCGGCAATGATAATGTTGCGATTAAAATTGGAAAGGATACTGATGATGCTAATGTCGTGGTCCAAGATACTGATAAGCAATCCGAAAATATAAATAGAAATTTGGAAAAGAAAAATTCTGGGCATTCTCATCTTGGTCTCTCTCCCGTTAGCGGTGAAAGTGATAGCAGCAGTGATAACAACGACAATGTTTTACCAGTTTTACGTCTTGGCAAGACAGGGAAGAAAAAGCATCAAGGCAGATCAAGCTGTTCAGGGTGGTGAGTTCCATTGAAATGAACCAACCACCCAGGAATTAAGTATACCTACCTTTTTTTGTTCAAAATTTCCTTGAACTGTATAAGATTATCATAATTAGCACACGGCTCAATGTGCCTTAAGGGTAATTGACTAAATATATTTTAAATTAAAATGAGTTTTAATTTATAAATAATTGTATTTAGGTAAGCAACTACTTTAACTTTACATTAGTGACTGACGTCAAGGGTTCCTATTAAACTTACATAACTTAAATTTTCATTTATTTTTAGACATTGCGCACAAAACTAAGCGTAAATCTCCGTAAAACATATAGTAAAACGTAGTACCGTAAAACATGGATTAAAGCCCCGTCTCTCATTCTTTATTATAATTGACATAGTTAGACATCAATAAATTATCACTTTTACACAGTCGTTATTTAAAAGGAAAATTAATCTGCACGCAAAGAGCTTTTATTTGTCTTTGAATGATAGCCATACAAATGTGAACATACTACGTAGTACCTACACATTTTTCTAATTTAATAAGCCTGAAATTTTAATTCATATTCTTGTGGGATGTGCCTTCTTTTGGTGTCCATGTTTTATCTACAGATATTTTTTACTTACTGAAAATACTGAAATGAATAAAATGAAAAATGAATAAAAAGGAATTTTAGTTTAAATCTGTAAATTTAATTTTTAACAATAATATTATTTTGAATTAATTACGCTACAATTGCAACTCATGACTCATACGCTTAATCAAGCCAGCCATTATTGTCGTTTTTGCTACGTGAGTTAATGATTCCTGTACTTTTGAGAAGAAGACAACAACAATTACACAGTTGCCAATAACGGGAACGGGTTGATTATTTTAGAGCGTAATTTGCCAAATGGATTTAATCCAGCGGACACAATCTTAAACAGATTTATATTCAATATGAATGTGTTAATCTTAAATTTTGTGACATGTATAGTGTAGGCATACTCTCATGCGTATTCTAAAATTGAGCGATGCATATATTTGGCATATGCTTACCTATTAGCAATATACATCCGCCATTAGCCTATGTCCATATATCCATCCGTTCATAGATTTACGATTAATTGACATTAATAAATGCTGTTCTACTTAACCTACTTTATTTCTATTCCCATTTCGAGTGATACCCAAATCACCCGTTAAAACAACACAATCCTATGAGAAACACGAAGACGAGAGAACCACTGTAATAAGTATATAGCTTTTTCTTTTACCATTAATTAAATAGAATAGAACGCTTCGTTTAAACGATTGCTCGACTGCTGTTTGATTTTAGCTCTTGATTTTAAAAAAATCAAAAATAAATGATACGTTTAATATTTAATGCATTTATTTCAAATTTGAAAACTGCTGAACCATTAATCATCACACCATACCCTGAAACATAAAAAATTCCAGGGGGGG
>JAQFZE010000698.1:0-23248 GCA_034695245.1 Dicyrtomina saundersi | reverse complement strand
TTTTGAAAACTGGGAATTTAACTGGGAATTTTGCCAAAATTCCCTCCCCTTGGGAACTTTGAATCGGGAGGGAATGATACGCAGGGAATTTTGAATTAGCCATCCCTATGTCTGCATGATTAACTCAAACTCTCCAAGAAATTAGTTGGCGTTCTCTGTTGTTGTTGTTGTTGCTATTATTTTTGCTTTACATTATATTATTTAGTTGGCTGCAAATGAGTTAGTGTGGGACTTGCAATTAGAATTTGGCTTTGCCTTCGATTCTCGAGGGCAGTAATATCTGTAATGCATGTGAAAAGGTAAAATAGTTTATAATCTGCACATTAAAGCTCAATTTTAACTTTCAAATCAAAAAGTAAGGCAAAAGGAGATAGATAGGGGAGAAGTGCAAGAGCATTAGTGGCCGGAAATTCTTAAGTACCACTTGTTCCTTACAATAATTATTATTTTCCACCTCATCATTTAATCCGAGTGCCTATTTTCTTGGCGTTGAGTAATATGGTGTGTGATGGAC
Source organism: Dicyrtomina saundersi (assembly GCA_034695245.1). NCBI lineage: Eukaryota > Metazoa > Arthropoda > Collembola > Symphypleona > Dicyrtomidae > Dicyrtomina > Dicyrtomina saundersi. The sequence continues at coordinate 22,734 of JAQFZE010000698.1, read as the reverse complement.
GGCGTGTGAGGAAGCTCTAATTCATGTGTCTCATGCATATAGCCATAGTCATAGCACCAGTACCAGTACCAGTAATAAATAAAAAATGAATCACCAGAATCAGGGATAATGGGATGCCACACAGTTTATTTTTATTTGTGACTGTTACTCTACTACATATATAATTATGCCTGTATTCTCTTCCGCTATTATACACTCTATTATTACTATCAATTTTTTTGTTTGCCGATTCCAATTGACCAAACTATTCTAACTGTCAACGTCAACTGACTGTAGGTAGTGTAGGCGGCAGAACTCGATGTAGATAGTTGTGTAAATCTGATACTCATGCTGGTAATGTATTCCATGGAAATAATTATTACAGCACCACAGAATTATTAGAAGTAATTTTTAATTTTCCTCCCACTTTACAAAGAAAATTAAGGTGGTCGGAATCGGAATTATGCAGACCACTTAATATACTACATACATATTTTGAGCGCTCATCTTTTCCCTTGATCAATGACATAACTGGAAACTATAAAGGTATGGAAAAGAAGTGCTCATAACTTTTACAAGTCAAAAGTGTGTGCATCAGGGCCGGATAATGCGGCCAGCGCAGGCAGCCCCCGCTGCCTGACTTTTCAAAAAACATGTAAATAGAATATTTTGACTTATCAAAAACATGCAAATAAAATATTTTACACTTTTTAAAAACAGGCAAATAAATTTTTTTGTACATTTCAAAAACATGTAAATAAAACAGTTAACACTTTTCTCAAAACATGTAAATAAAACAGTTAACACTTTTCTCAAAACATGTAAATAGAACATTTTGCACTTTTCAGAATCAAGTACAAAGAACATTCTGAACTTTTCTAAAACATGTAAATACAACAACATTTTTGTTTACCAAAGAAAATCATTAATAAAATCAAAATGGTGGTTTTTGTATGGAAACAAATTGCTGCCTAAAACCAATTCCTTCGTCCGGCCCTGGTGTGCACACTGCACACGGAAGACGAAGACGGAGTCAAGTCCTTAAGGAATGAGTTATGTTTTAATCCCTTTTGGCTTCCAGTAGGTGGTATACACAAATAATAATAACATTTTAGCTTGACATGCAATGGTAATTGTAATTGCAGTGGAAATGGTGAGGGGCAATTGAAATCTTGCCATCTCACATGATGAGACATTAAGGATTGCTGTAAAAATTGTAACTATTACGATAATTTCTATATAGAGTCAACAGAGTTTTTTTTCCCAAGTCTTCTTCAAGCTGAACTGCTCAAATACACAGTTTATATGTTGTTAGCTTTCGTTTTGGTTTTGGGCATTGGCTCTACGTAGGTACCTATACTGTACTTGATACAAGCTTGAGAATTGCCTCTTCTGCCAACCTTAATGATGTTTTCCTGGACTTTATATACAACGTTAAGACTGAAGACATTCAGACAGAGAAGGGGCAGTAATACTGTACTATATTATGTGCAGTGTGTAGCTAGGTAGGGATCTTCAATAATGTCTGCATTTTACTCTGTACTCTGTATACATTGCTGGGTAATAAGTAATAGGAATAGGAAGAGAGGAGACTGGGAGAGGATGTGGATGTGAATGTTGTTGGTTTGGTGTGTGAGTGTATAATGATGAAGCGTGGGCTTAAAAGTTTCCTCTGCAGATGATTTGAATCTGACATGAGTGACCATCTATCCATCTTTCATTGTTTGTGCGTTGGCTGATGAGTTTGACAGTGAATTGTATCATCACATCACATGTCTATCTCTATAATACAAAATACAAAGTCAAGACTGTTCTCGTGTCAGATGTATTGTAGTCTCGAGTGAGCATGTGCTTCAGAGGAGTCCGTGTGTATTCCTATTATTACTACTATTATTATTTCTGTACTTACAAACATATGCACGGTCGTGTGAGCACTAATACAAGATAAGTGCCCTCATACAGGCATATGCATAGGTAGGTAGGTAGGCATTTTTATTTTATTTTTTCCTCCTGAGTCCCGTCTATGGTTTTCGTCTTTTGGTTCTGGTCTCATTCGGCCTCTTGTTGTCTTCTTGAGTCTGGACTTCCTTCTATTCCCAACTTTAAACCAAACCAAACCGAGGCATCCCTTTAACTTTAACTGTATGTATCACCTAGCAATATGAGTTCTTACAAGTTCTTCTTTTTGGTCGTTTGTAATTTCTTTCCCTACTCGCCCTCGGCCCTTCCACTATATGCCCTGTCCACATCTACTGATATTCCTTGAGTTGTTGAGTGCAGTCCGTAAGACTAGCTCCGGCGTTGGGTGATTTCTTCTTCTCAAAAATGCTTTGCAGTTTTCCTCTGAAACTCTGAAGAGATTCTGAGTAATTTCGTCATTTGCGGATTTTAATTCTGAAAAGTGTGAGAGAAAAATCAAGGGTTTGACTTTGTTGGGCCGGCATGACATGGACAGCGCCATGGCCATGTCCATGATTTCTTCGAGTTTGGATTTTGAGTCTTGACTGACTGAGTGAGTACTGAGTGAATTAACTCCCAGAGAGTTTATGAGCAGATATATTCATTTGGTAATATATTGGAGTGGTAGTCATGGGGGGAAACTATAGTGAAAAAGTGGCCAAACATGTTGTTTGGGGATGATATGAGTCTGTGAGTCGGTCTTGGTTCAGTCTTGTGAGTTTGAGAAGTCCATCATCCGCGTATATGGTGTACCTATATGCATATGCAGATGGACTGTATTGTGGATTGTGGATAATATTACAGATTATGTACCTATACCTATCCAAATTATGCTCCGTAATACAGCTACAGGACTGGTGCTTCATTGGTCCTTCTTATTAATGTATGTTTGGGCTTGATGTGGCTGCTGGCCACATGATTGCAAGCCTCATTTCAAATTTCAATGAACTGCATACATTTATTTTATATGAAATGTAAAATGTGAGGAACGTAGGTACTTACCTTGCATTAAAGAGATAGATTAGATACAGAGAGAGAGATGAAGACGAAGAAAAAATTTAATTTACAGATTTATACATAAATATACATATATTACTCATCTTGTTGTTTTCACCATTTTGTATATTTCATATTAGTATTTTCGTTATCTAAATTCGAGTTTGAGTTTTCTTATGTTTGAGTTTGGATTTTCTGTAGAATCTCAAAAGAGTATCTTCTTCTGTTCACTCGCATTTCTGCCACATATGCTATATATCTATATGACCTGGCATTTTCTTTCCCCTACAACTTATATGTATGTATAAGGACCTACGGTTGAGTTGAACGCTGGGTCACCGAACATATCTCACCATATATATTAAAGATCCACACACGCTTATTATGTTATGACATAGACCAATCCACCATTCCCATTACTATACTCTGTGTCCCATGTAGGAGATTGGACTATAACAAGTATTTATGCATTTTGAGCAGTGACTGAACGAGGAAAACTGTTTCTTCTTCTACACTGGCTCTTCTCCATGTTTCATGTTTCCATCATCCTACGCATTCATTTATCTCAAAATTACTGTGAGCTCTAAATGTTTCTACGCGTGGGTTATGGTTGTCTCGTATGTTCTCATTATAATATCTGCACGATAAAATGAATTCGCCACTCAAGACTCAACTCTGATCCTATGTACACTTGAGCTTTGGTTTTCCTTTTGGTTTGGGTCTGGGACTGGATGCTGGATCATCAACCAAACCAACGCTATACAATATATAATATGCGCATGTGATTACATTAATACGGAGGGGACTCCATATGCATAAAGATGAGTACAACTCTCACGATGAGAACTACATTTCAATTTGAATTGGAATTTCAAAGTCAAAATTTACAAAATATATACGAATCATACAAAATATACAAGGTAAAAAAAAGTATAATATGTGTACTAACGTTTATTTTCTATTTTTTTTCCTCTATTCATTTCACAATCATTTCAATGTTGGAGATACAGCAGATGAGAGAGAGAGAGATGATGGTAGATTAAGGAAGTCATTACAAAAGTCTGAGAGTTGCCGATGCCGAAATCAAAGTCGAGGAAAGCCTAGTAGTACACCGTTACGAGTCTTATCATATGTGAGAGGTACAAATGAAAAGGAACAATGGAGATGAAATTTGAGGATATGTTTATTTTTTATATTATTTTACCTGATTGAATGGAGTATGTACGTACATGCGTATGGATGGAATAGTCTGCAAAAATTGAAGCGATGAGTTCTATATCCCTTCAATTTGTCGACCCCCGCATCATCTCCACTATAACTGCGTGTCATACGTGGGACTGAAGAGTGCAACATATGTGTATAAAGCAAGCGTTCCGCCATCAATAAGGGATTGAAGAGATTTCCGTTCGAAACTTATGAAAGATATCATTGTTCTGACTTGTAATTGTTATAAAGTCCATATGTTAAATGTGATTACTACAACTACATAGTAGTAGTATAGTAATAACATATTATGGTGGTACGCTTATTGAGTTTTGCAATAAACTGTACAGTACTTTATAGTATTTTTATTATTATTTATTGTTATTGTTATGATTATTATTTTATAAACTCGAGATGAGTCTGGTTTGACTTGAGAATTCATAAACGAAACGGAGTTAACAATGGGAATGTTTTTATTTTACAATGCATAATTGGAGTGACATTACAAAAAGATATAAAATGGAAAATTATTGGTTTGTTAATCGCTCGTCGATCCTTCATGTCACTCTAGTAACTCTAGACATCAAGTCTTAATTTTTCGTGGGAAAATTAGCGAGTGTAATTTAATATTTTTGTTCTGCTTCCGGAATTTTACTACAGTATGCATTGTTTGGCAATTAGTAATGGCTACTGATTCGTTTGACTACATGTGACTACTCCTCCTGCCTCCCTCTCTCTCTCTCTCTGTAGTTTTCTCGTTAGAGTTTCATATAGGCTTCCCTACGGACTTCTCACTACTCACTACTTGTGCCATTTATTACAATATAATACAAGTGTTATTAGAATTTACAATACAATTATATTGTACCTACACGTTTGTCTCATGAACATTACCTGCTTTTGTTACCATGGGTGTTATTGTTGTTGTTGTTCTGGTTGTATTGTGGATTGTGTGGCTCTGAGCACATGTGCTGTGTTTTCTCCTTATTATTAATCAAGTAAAGGAAAAACTAGAATTTCTACTTGGCTTTTCGGAGGAGTCGAGTTTGAATTCGAAATCAAGCATGTATTTTGTATGTATAGAGTAATGTAATGCGCGCTGCTCTAACAAAACAGTACGCGATTCAGATTAGGGTTACGCATCACATTACGAATTACGATATCATATCATAACAACATGATTTCAAGTACATAACTCGCTTTGGCTACCGTAATGCCAAATTATACCCTCTGCTTATTAGGGAGATGGGTGGTGGTGGTGGTGTAGTATGTACCTACTTGTGTGTTAGCCTGTATTGGTATTGATGAGGCAGTGTGTGCCGTGTGGTGTGTTGTGTGCTCAACCTTGAAAAAATATTACATACACATGCTTTATGGTTTATGTTTTAACGCGAAAATGTTTTTGTAGCACTACTTACACTGGGCTATGCATCCAAATCCAAATATTTTGACTTATTAGGGAATAACGTTAACTTTCTATTGAAATAAATACAGAAGTTCACTATATAATATAATCTATACAATATATAGTTAAATACTTGTTGACTTCTGTGTTGAATATAATGCTTCTAATTGTGCAACAGTTCTTCCCCTCCTCTCCTCCTTCCTATGTATTTTCCCCTTGTTTCTTGTGCTCAATAAATTGTATGTATATGGAAATTAAGTATGATTAGTCTATCGCCGCCAAGATGCAACGTACTCAAAAAATAACCAGTATTGCTCTGTAACATACAGCGTAAAGGGCAACTTTAAATTATTTCTAATTAGCTAATGATGCCCTGCCATATAATATGCTTATGTTATTGTCCCTTGTTCTACATGGTAGGGATGCACACAAAGTATACAAAGCTGCGCATTAATTATATTATTTTATTACAATGTGAAACAAATAGCAAGAGATTACAATTCAATAAATTTGCATAGATATACCTATATGCATACATTGATTTAAAACTGGAATGGTTCTTGTACTATGGAAGTAACCTGGATCCTGGATGTAAAACAAACTACAACTATAGAAATTACTAAACCAAAAAAAAATGAGGAGTAATATTTTACAAATTTTTTTTTGTGGTTGATGGCTCTACGTTTGGGTTTTAAATGGAACATTCCAATGTTCAATGGCGGAGTAAACACTCTTGGAAATCAAACCGGAATTTTCATGGAATCTTGTGCCTGAGTTAAAAAAAATAAATTATAGTGTGTATTATTAAATAAATTATTCATTACCGATCACAGCACCTTTAATAGTAGGAGAGTAACTCAATTCATAAATATAGCAATATTCCTCTTATACTTGTCTCTCCGTGGTTCTTCCTACATGACCAGGAATATATCCTTTTTTTTACTATACATGTTAGGTTAATTCTGAAGAAGGATCTTTATACAAGCGGGACGGTATTAAATATTACATCAAAGGGTCCAACCAAGTCCAAGCCAAAGTACACCGTCGCCGTTTGAGATCCACTAGCTGCTTTTTGGTAGTAAGTATAGGTACTGGACTGGTTCGGAGCAATAAGAAAAGTCAAGTGAAGATCCAAGATTAAAATATGCATCGTGCTGTACTGCTTTTCTTTGTCAATTTGAAAATAAATTCAATACAGGTGTTTATGGGTTATGTATCTCATACACTTGATTATTTGAATGTGAGAAAGCACAGGGTTCTATCTCTATATTACTATTTGGTGCAGTGCCGTTGCTCTTACATTACATCATATAGACATATAGTCAACAAATTCAAAGGTATTCGCGGCATTCGGTGGGAAATCCCCTGAAGGTTAAGGTTCCATGACGACGATGAGTCTCTCTTCTTCATCTTCGTCTTCCTCATCCTCGTCTATTTTAATCTTAAGTAGTCTCGGGCCTACACATATATGTCCATGCATAACTTTTATCCTTAGTCCAACTCCGACTCCGACTCCGACTCCGGCTTCAAGTCCATAGAACGAACATCGACACGCACACAGTCTCATGCTGCTGTTGGTTCACTTGCTCAAAAGAGATTACTTTTTCCTTCATGTCCAAGCCTTTGAGAGTCCTACATCCTTCATATACATAAAATGAAAGGATGAAGGAACCGTAATGTGTGTAGGTTTTCAGTTTCCACATCCAGACTCCACGAGGAAAGGAACCCCATGACAGGGAAGGGAACGTGGCTCGGCATCCCATGGCAGTGTACCTTAACTGCATGGTCTGGGATTGGGACTGGGACTGGGACTGGTACTGCACCTTGAGACTCCGTCTCGGTTCTGTCCGACTACAACTATATATATGTAGAGATCCCAGTCCATCCAATAATTGTAATAATTTGGTCTATCTGTTTCTGTTGGAGTACGAGTACGAGGACGACCTACTGTCGTGTATAGCAGTAGTAGGTAGGTAGTATGTACGCATGGAAGGGGAAAAGAACATAGAGAAGGACGTTTGTAGCTTCTAGCAGAGTGTATAATAAAATGTACAGTCAAAGTCAGTGTTAAACTAATAACCAAAGTTACCAAAGAGTTTGTAGTTTGTACTGTATATGATAATATGGTGAACGCTATTATGTAATACTAGATGCTGGAGTTAGCTCAGCATTGTTACACATTACACATAATACGAACTCAAAAGAGTAAAAGGGAACAGAGAGAGAAACAGTGACTGGTGAATTATTCAAAGATTTTCCCTGCATATGGCCGCACCCTACATTCGAGACAGAGACTCACTCCTACAACTTGTAAACTTAACTAACACAAAATCTTTACGTCAATAATAAGTTCTCAACCACACAATATGCCACGCATGTATGCCAAAGAACTCATCCAGAATCGAGCCCCACTTTTAAGTTGAAAAATTTCTTATCAATATCAGCGGGAAACTAAGAAATACTTATATTAATTTTGAGTCTTTTAAATGTTGGGTAGTTTCAATATACATTGTACTAATACTGATAGACTAGCAGCAGTCAACTATACCACTACATTCAGCTCAACTATAGTATTTATCAAATCGCAATTTAAATAGATGAAAGTAGGTACGTTATGGAAAAATTCGAAAGTATATGTTCATTTCTGCCATCTTATTATTACTGCCTATCTACGTGTAGTGTGAAGTGTGATGTGTGTTTCTTGACTATTACTTGACTGGATTTGAAAAATATTCCCGTATATTTCTGTCGCCGTTACTTACCTCGTATTTGCTGTATGTATGCTTGCGGTAGGAAGCGGCATAAAAACTTTTGAAAGAATTTACAAGATTTTGTAGGGGTTCCAAGCATTACTAACCAGGTAGACTTACAATATGATGGGGTGAACTTGATTTTTTTTTTCATTTTGAATTCTTTAATTTATTGGATTATTTCAATGATTTTCCTCTTGCAAGGTAGACTGCATTCACAGGTGTTAGTACGTTGAGCTATTTATCAATCCATGTGTTATAAGCTTCCTCTTCAAATATTTCGAATTCGAATCAAGTATCAAGACTGAACCCATACCCATCAAGCCATGTGATGATAATGTGGAATTTCAATTCCTCTCTTGAACTTGTGTGCGTCTCCCGCCTGAAGAAACAATTCTTAAGGAAGACAGTTTTTAATATAGTGATGTGTTTTCTTGTCAAAAATTAAATCATAAGAAATGGTGAGTTGGTTTTCCTTGTAATAAGAAATTGGCAGAGGAAATGTTTTGAGGTGTGGGTTGCAATACAAATATTATTTACACTTTAGTATTACCTTCCTACCTTACTTATCAGTTATCTCATGTGCAATATGACTTGTAAATTGACTTTCGACTTTTAGAGAAAACATATGGGGTAGTGGCGACGTCGACGTCGGCATTAACTGCAGGTGACTGTAGTCTGTGTAGCTGGAAAGTATGGCGTGAAATGTTTGTGTCTACTACACACCTACATACTAAACTGTTACGTAAGATTGACGGACACCGACGATGAGCTGAACTTAAGTACTTGGGTATATAATTACATTGAATTGTCATTCAGTCATTCACTTTCATATCATAATAAAAAAAAGTAGTTAAATATATATAATAACCCTAAAGCGGGGCATACTATGACTGCGGGAAGAATAGTGGAGTTTTGTTCCAAAACAAAAACAAATTTTATTCATTCCGTATCAGGTGACAGGAGTTTATGAGATTGAATGACTAAATGAGGCTGTAAGGATCACATCATTATAATATATTATACCTTGTAAATATTGTCTTGTAATATTGTAATGGAGTAGATAGTCTAGGTTTTTTTTTATGACAGTTGTCGTCGCGTCACCCAATATGAGCTTGTTCATATATGTCACGACATGTCCCTGAGGGACAAACAATGTTCTTATACTTTTCCCGACCTTCCACTTTACTTCCACTTTCGTATTCTTCCCGTATACACACTACTAAATTGACTCGGCTTTACTTTTGTGAGAGCTGTCGTCTGTCTACAAGTCTGCACTTTTATTTACTGACAACCGTACAATCCTCCCGAGACTCCCGACCATAATATATAATTATTACAACATTTTTATTATACTTATATTACATAATGTAATTATATACTTACTTTTTAGGTAGCGGGGCTGCGAGAGTAGTATTTTTAGTTAGTAGGTCCATAATATACATGCCTAATAGTAAGTTTATTTCGACGAATTCGTGTGGAGTTTAAAATGGGGAGATACGCGGGAGTTTACCTTTTTCTCAGTGCTCTCGAGTAAACGTGTCTACGCAATAGTGAAAAGATATGGGAGCCGAGACCGAGGCCGAGGCCGAGACAGGCAGACAGACTCAGAAAAAGCATACAAGATTCACGATTCATACGGATCCAACCTCGATACACCAAAAGCAAAACCAAACTTGAGGAAAAATAATGCCGACATGATGTAGATACTGATATCAGGATTCCATAAGACGTTGTTTTGAGCTCCTTGGAAGAAACTAGAATGAAAGTATATGCCATAGATCTAATAAGGTACTTTTATACCTTATATACTTATATAATTTTTTTACGGTGTTTAATTTATACATTTAGCGGCACAAGTTAAACACAAGTTATCATATGACATATTTTATTTTGATGGGTAATGGCGACGATGATGCTGACTGCTGACTGGAAAGTACAAGTAAAGAAAGCAGTCATCATTTGTCATCTTGGTTCATGATATCTCTCCTCCTGCATCTGCATAACAATGTCGTACTTAACCAATTCACATCCACATCCACGTCTCATTCAAATCTTGAGCATATAACACGACCACAAGCCCTAACCACACTTCTCGCTCTGTATTCTGTATCTGTATGGAATGTCAATGCGTCACACTTCCAGTACGTGTTATAGTCAACATTTCTCAAGCTTTGTGTACCCTCATCCTCACTCCCACATGGACATAAGTAGACAATTAACTGTAACAATATACCGAATAAATATCATAGGATCATAGCATGAACAGAATACAATGAAGTAATACAATGTTTTGAAACATTAATATTATGACTTATTAGAGTAAATTATAACCTAACCCACCGGCTTTCTATCATGACTTTGACTGTGGCCATGAAATTCCAAGTATACATATTATAGTCGTGTATAAATATGGTTTGACCCATACTTTCGGTTTGCTAGGCTATAAAGCTAAAGCGTTGCTGTGAAAAAAGTTAGTCATTCTAAATATAGTTTTTTTTTCATAGAATGCCTATCTACACAAACATTTAAGTAGAAAGTAATTAAAAACCGGAGATTGTATTTTATCAAACTTTAAACTAACGTGATTTAGAAATTCAAAGTGCCTAGGTAGGTAGGTACTTTCTTTTATTAACAGTGAACAAGCGTAGGGTGTAATTACCTCTACTTATGAATCAGTGTCAACACATCAGGTGAGATTAAGTAAATAAATAAATGTAAACATGATAATTTGACTACGCGTGTAACGTTATCAAATAACACGTCACACATAACTATTTTTGCAAAGCACCAGTCGCAGACCAGTTATAAACAATGATATCAAAGCAAGTGTTGAATGTACGTAAGTTTGAAAGCATGTGGTAATTTATACACTTGCTTTTAAGCTTGTTGCATGTCGCACAAGATTGCAATCACACAATCGTAGTATTAGATCACATAATTTTATGGACACATAATTAGTCGCCAATACTGCGAGTTTTTATGGAAAGAATTTAAAATTTAAAAATACTGGCTGACCTGCTAAAGAAGTGTAAAATTACTAAATCCCAAATAAAATTCACAGGACCCATCCACAGTGCATAGTGCGTACATAATATACTATTTTGGAAAGTACGATTTCATTATATATGTAAGAAGTTATGTAGCCCCTGCAACCTACCTGCCAATAGGCATTGTGTAAGGGATATAGCCACATTATTTTCTTCCTGGACATGTCAGAAAGAAACTTATGCCTTCGAAGAATTTTTTTTATAGCGTGCATGGCTGCGTGTAGATTCTCCACAAGCTTTCCTTTCCCATCTGAATCTGGCTAAACCATCATCATCATCCAGAAAATCTAAAACCATAAACGCTGCTCTTTTTCAAGTCTCAAACTGTGAGTGTAAACGTAAACTATATAATATGGGGTGCCTACTACCTACCTTAAGTGTCCCTTCAGAGAGATATTATGTACATTCTCCAAGCTAGTAAAGTACCTACTCACTCCCTGTATGATGTGGTATTAATGATCAAGTATGAAATATGCATTTCATACTATTAGATCTGCTACAGAGAAGAAAATACTTTTTGTCTTGCTCGTGTATGCAGTTACAGGTAGGATCGAGTGAATTTAAGCCAGTGAAGTTGCTCCCTTACAATTTAGTTATGTGTCTGCTGTGTCCTGTGCTGTTGTGGTGAATCGTAGTGGTAATAATATTATTATTATTGTGAAGAAGTACTAAATGCCCAAACCAAGAGCCAACACCAACAAGTAGTAATAAGTAAAGTTGAAAGTACCATTTGAGTCAATTCCGTGAAGCTTTCAGTTCAGTTGTGGGCACTATAGTTTACTGTGGTCGCCTATAATAAATAGAAAAGTATCCAAGCAGCAGCCCCACGAAACTACAACATAATATTAACACGCTGTTCAATTCAGGGGTAAGAGAGACATGTGGAAATAAATAGGCTGAAGAAGTGAAGAGGAACACAATACACGATGAGACGGAGACCAAGACCAAGAGACGAGAACGAGAGATCCAGAAAGGAAGGGACCTATAGACTGCTGTCCTGTATGAGGCAGCTTCAGTTAACTGAACACATTGGAGGCATTCACACCATCAACACGGTCAGTTACTATTGACTGCTTCTTGAGTCACAACTTTTTTTTTCCTGAGAACTGGAACTGTTTTAATTTCCTTGTTACTGAACTCGTGAATAACTGAAGACATTATATAGTGCAAAATATTAGTATTGTAAACCTATACTACGGGTACAAGTTCATCTGTATTTTTAATAATATAATATACGTTTTGATTGCAATTCACGGCCTTCTTGTTTTTTTTTGTAATTACATCGTTAGTGATCAGTTGAAAGGAATATAAATTGAATTGTACAATATTATTATAATGCTACAGAATGTGAAAGTGCTGAATTTTTAAAAGTACATTTGTACTACACTGCTATTATCTCTGTGTTCACGAATCCCTCACAGTCAAACAACAGTACATAGATAACTTAATCCAGAACCCAAATAATAAATAATAGTATTAGTTATCATTTGTTTTTGTTATTTTAATTTTGTTTACAATTCCTCCTCGGCATTGGAGTAAAAGTAAAAGGAGTGCAAAAATAAAAGCTGGGAGAAGAAACGCGGGGATTTTGAACTACACGTTGTAAACATTTCCTGCATTCTAAATTTTACTCGGAAGAAGTAGAGCAGTCAGTCAATCAGTGGAACGTCGTCCAAGTCGAACTTTAGCAAATACAAAAATATTACTTTTAAGATAGTTTAGTAATCATGGTTTTATTAATTGGTGGAGTGAAAATAGAAGATTTGCCTCCGGATTCAAGATCTTTGTATCATATGTCACCACATTTGAAGGATTCTGGAGTTCAGTTTTCTAACATGATTCCAAAAGTGATGGGACCAATGGAATTGTTGTATGTTTCTCAGAGGGAATATGCTGTTTGCACTCCTCACGACAGTAAGTCTCGACATAAATACATATACTTATTTAAATGTAGATTTACAATTTTAAAGTGTGAGATGTAAGAGGTCATTAAACTAAACCAAAAATACAATTATAAATTAGTAGGCTTCTTTGGACTTTTGGAGTGTCCAAATAAATATTAACAAGCTGGGTCATGCTTGCTGAATTGTTATTTATTATGGAAATTGTGGGACTGGGTTTAATATAAAGTTTTTGATCTATCCAAATTATGTATGCAGTCTGATAAAAAATATTTTATGGCGTTGCATGGATCGGATATTAATGTGTGCGATACAAATCAAGTATTCGGAATATTCGGATCCAACCGATCCACGGCGCAGTTTAGTGTATCCAAATTCGATACGTATTACAGAAATTACCCCTTACAAAAGTCATGAGCATGATCAAACTGCTTTCATCATTTCACTATCTTTAATTCAAAATGTACAACTTCAATTTATTAATGAGATAGATATAAGATTCAAAGTGTGATAGAATTGTCAATTGTGAGACTGAAGAGACTAGATCAGTAGTTACTAATAATACTAGTAGACTTTATTGGTTAATTGTTTTCATAGCAGGAAGTTGCCATTGTATTGACCTATGGATTTAAGTACAGTAAAAATAACTAATGTTGTGAGTTAATTCGGTTTTTAATAGTTTACATCGCAATCCATAAATTACATGTGAAATACAAGATACAGTAAGGCCAACATTTAGATTTTAACTTTTTGTATCTGCTGCGCTCCCTTGCTCCCGACGATTATTGTAAAGGATCTGAAATAAAACTAGATATAGTATGAGCTGAACTTATGGGCCAATTTTTTATAGTCATAATTTATTATCTTGCACTGATGATTGGCTGACAATGAATTTTGTCTATTCATTATGATTATGATTAAATGATCCAAAACATTGAAACGAAAACAACATGGATTATATTTTAATGTAGTTATTTAAAGCGCTAGTTAAACCCAAATAATATGAATATAAATTTGCGTAAAAACGTCTTGATGAGCTGTTTTAGCTTTTTTTTTTACTTGCCCCGATTCTAGGAGGTTCCTGCTTGTAAGAGCTGTGAATTTGCACAGGGAAATAATCTGACTATGAAGCGCGTCCGAAATTCCATGTTGAGTGAAGATTGTGTTCAAAATCACATCAGAGGTTTTGTAAACACTACTGCACTGCTGATTCCCGGTTCAGGGTTAGTTGTGGAATTAGTATTACCGAATTCAAACTACTACTGGTTCCAATGTTATTACTGTTAGCAGTATTATTAGAATCCAGTTTTTGAAATAAAACAGAAGTGTAGTCACAGTCACAGCTTATCCCCGTTTTAGGAAGATACATTGAAAAACTCCATTCCAAGCAGGGACCAAACATTTATTCGAAGGACTATATTGCCTCTCTTCAAAAGTATTTTCCACATATAATTGTTGTTTACGAACAGCTTGAGCTTTGTTGCACCGGTGCGGCGTAACGATTTATTCCCCTTTTATTTTATTTCGCGAATATCTTGGATCATTAGCAGTTAGCACCATGATTGAAATCATTCTCACCATCATCGTCTTAATTTTTAAAATCTCCACAACTCAATTAATTTGCCCAGGAAGAGGCGTAGAACTTCTCTACTCGGCTTCGAGTAAAGCTACATAATTTTACAAAATACTTCAGGATTTGTGTTATTTTTTAGTCGAGTTTTAGTTTCCAGCTTGACGGTCATTTGAATTTGTTATTAATGACAGGCGAGCTTCCATTCTACCGTAACTAAATGTACCTACCTATCTATGCTTAGAGAGTTCAAGGTACCTGGGTAATGTGTGCACTGCTGATTTATTATAATAGCGTGGCAGAATAATTAACTATGTCGTTTAAGTTGATGATGTTAAAGTTGATATTAGCTAAAATGAATTTTCTTCTCGCCTGAGTATATGCTAGTCAATACAATCAATAATGTGCAGTTTGGCTTGACCAATGTCAAAACTCTTGATTTTAATTTTGAATATTTTGACTTGACTGGAAAATATTTTTAATTTAAAACTTGAAACTGGATTTGCATAACTTGGCGTGAGTGAATTTTTAGTGGCTTGACTTTGCTTTACGGGTGGATAGGAGTGAAACTAAAGGGGTACCGAAAGAGTTATGTCTGAATTTATAAATAACTCAAAATTCCACAACTATATAACAAACATCTTAATCTTGTTCCAGCATCGTATTCTCTAAAAATCAGTATACTTGTACAATGGAAGTTTAAAAAAAGTTGGATCTTCTTCTTGTTCTAAAATAATAGTTTTGTTGCCTCGAACTCATATCACATTAATTTTGTTAATTAAAATCCCCAAACCAAAATTGTACAATAGAAAAGTTTTGAAGAATGCTTCACGGTTACATCAGTAAAATTACAATTTTATTATGTAGCCTTGAATACATTGTTATGTTTTTCGTATAATTTGTGAAAGGCACTGTATAAACTCTGGAAGACTGCACAGTGAATTAACTAAACTCGCACTTATTGATGGTAAAGCTGCATTTTTAAGTATTTGTGATAAAAAACTAACAAACAAAAGTAACTGTCCTCCAAGTACTTATTCCTGCACTGCAGATTAATGTACAATTACACGAACTAAACGCAACACTGTCTTTAATCTTTAATAAGAGTATGATTTAATTGGAACCGAGGACTTGCCATAGTAGACTACCACGATCACAATTACGAATTACGAATATACGGTTTTCAAAAGATAATTAAAAAATAGCCATAATAGAAATTATGTTGTTAGCACTTTTTAGTTAATGTTACTATAAAGCTTTTGTCTTTGATAATTTCAGAAAACATCAGTATCCTAGGCACGGATGACTGTACCACTTGTATGGCGATTTTACTTCGACACCCATGTAAGAATAATCTCCAGACTTTCAGCAAAATTAATTCTAACATATCTGAATTCATAGTCTAGCAATTATTACAAGAAACTCGTTTATCAATCAATTTGCTAAAATGTTCACTTTTAAGGACACGGTGTGCTCTATAAATTTTTTCTCTTTAGATTTCAAACACTTGTATTCGTAGTACTATGTTTTTTTTTACACTTATATTTCGTAAATATGTTATTAATATCTAGTTTTCACATCTGCGATCCGTGATTTTGATTCTGATTATGGTTTGTTTTTATTTTTAACCATGTTGATTTCACTAATTGGTAAGTATTTTTTGTTAACAAAGTTATGATTGACTTTCAGCTTCTGGCGCGATTTCTCTTGGTCATTTTGAATCAGTTTGTGTGGACGGAATAGCATCAATGCTCAACAGGTATTAGCCTTAAATTTTTTAAAAATATATCAGTAATGAGCGTCAAGTATGCTTAGTATTTATCTATTTAAGTTGACTGAAATATATATTTAGTCGCGAAAATAAAAGTATTTTAATAAAATTTCAATAATATAACCTGACTTAATTATTTCAGGCTGCAAGATTTGAGTATTGGGTATTTCGACCAAGGTCCTATTCAAATGCACATTGTTGGTTCCTTTAGTGATACTCGGGGTTACAGCGAAGAGCTTATTTTTCAAGTTTTGCGTAAGTTCTATCCTATCTAACCTGTACAATTCCGAGTGTTTCTTTTCTAAAATGGTGTACAGTAGAAACTCGATTTTACCAAACCAATCATTACTGTCGTGGAAAACTAGAATAATTACATTTTGAATATTTGGTCTTCTTATTTGTAGATTATGTTCATAAGCAACAAGTCGAAATAAATTTGGTCACTGCTTGTGTGGGAGATGTGAATACCGTAATTCGAGGGGATATTCCATGGCCTATACTATTCGGAATGGGTAATTTAATATATATATTAAATATTATAATATTAATTAATATTATATTTACCTCTTTAGATTGAAAACTCAAACAAGTTAGATAAAGTGCACGCTTTTTAATTCCTTTTTTAGGAGTGAATGTGAAAACAGGAGAAATTTTTCCTGCTACCTTTCCAGATAAAGGACCCGACATACCATTAAGACATGCTAGATTATTTACTGGAAATCATTGTGTAAGGATAATTATCATTTAGGATGATTTTCGATAGCACTACTGGCACTACAGTGTAAACTATGATATTTTTGTTCGTAGTCGTACATTAATGATTTATTTTTTTACAGTTATCCGAAATATATGACTACACTTCTGGATTTTTACGAGTAGGTCCTTTTCACTATGAGCCACTTCGTTGTGCAAATATTATGTTGCAAGAATCCGATGATTTCATTTTAAATCATTTAAGCTCTTCCCCTGAGGTTGAGCCTCCTCATGTAGTCAACGAAGTAAGATTGGTTTATGTCACTGTACTTCCATTAAGTAATGTTCTTGTTAATTCTTGATATATGACACTATCTTATTTTTCATTTCGTTTTTATTTACAGATTAAAAGCGCCCTAAAGCATATTCAAGATCACCCATTTCCAGAAATAACTATTTTTCCTGAAAATAGACCTCGCTACTACAGAAAAGATGAGCAGGGCCACTGGAGTTATGTGCGTATTGACTCCTTTCGGTTTGAACAACTTCCTTAACTAACCGAAAGTCACATTTTTTGGGATAGAATCAACTACTAAATTCTGCTAAATTTCTTATAGTTTTAGGAAGTTATAGCCATGTACATAAATCAGAAATGGGAATCATGTCATGCAGTCAGATAATATTCATTGTAAAAATAATTTTATTTAAACTTATCCAGTTAAATAATAATCGAGTTTATTAGTTGTTGAGAACTTCCAAGATACGCAAACTATATTTAAATTGTTTACTGTAGTAATCGATAATATATATTAAATATACGTTACTAAACTTGTTAAGCAATGACTATATCGCGATATAAATAACTGTTTATAAAAGTCATAATATTTTGAATAGCTTAAATTCTCTATGAAGGTTAGGAATTATATACTCGCCAT
Source organism: Dicyrtomina saundersi (assembly GCA_034695245.1). NCBI lineage: Eukaryota > Metazoa > Arthropoda > Collembola > Symphypleona > Dicyrtomidae > Dicyrtomina > Dicyrtomina saundersi. The sequence continues at coordinate 4,522 of JAQFZE010000698.1, read as the reverse complement.
AGCCTTGTGCACGTTAACTATTATGAAGGTACAGATTAGAATATTCATTGCGGAAATCGCAAATAAAAAATAAAATAGTGTTGCAATGAGAATTCGAAAACTAATATTGTTCATGGGAGATAAAAAAAGCAAGATAAGTAAGCTCGGTAGAGCTAGATGAAAGCATAATATAGAAGAGTTTTTCAATTAATAAGTGAGATAATGTGTGAGCAATCATTAAGATGCCTTGCTAAATTAAATATATTTAATGTGATAATTCACTGTTTAGAGATTTAATCGGATAATAAGATTTAATTGTTATTGTTTATAGCATTATGTATTCTGTCTGTGTGCATTGTTATCTGAATATAAAATGATGGATTGATGGATTTCTTTGTTAAAATTTCGTGTGCAGTCGAATAATCTTAAACGAAGAAATAATATTAAAACATGTAATTATTACAATCAAAAACGTAAAATAAGATGCTATTATAACTTAATTAACCTAAGTAATGTCTTGATTGAAAGGTTAACTGCGTTGCATTCGGCAGAGCTGTTATATTGATTTTTACATCGATGTTAGTACCTTTATAGTCAGTAAAGAAAACGTTCGTATAAAGGTCAACTGAATTGAACTTAATTGATGCTTGTAATTAATTACCGGAAATCATATTACCGGCATTTTTTAATATTGATCGTATATGCTCATGAGTGTTATTTCATTATTTTAGCTTTACGCATAAATTAAAGAGCCTGCAACTCATGCATGCAATTTGATTTTTAGCCAAGAGGAATCTTTATTGAGATTTTGCTTAGTCTTGACTACATTCAGTGCGTCTTTAAACTTATTAAAATACATTAATTATTTTTGAAACCATTACTTTATTGCATAGGTAAATATTAAATAACTCCTTTAAAGTTGGTAGAGTAGGTCATTTAATTATACTCAATATATTATAATGCCGAGTTTGTATAGTTTTGAAAAGGGGTCGCACAAATTTTAAGTTACGCCATCTTCGTACTCGAATTCAGTACAGCTAAAGTCGTGATCGAATGGAAATTCCAACTGATATTAAATCAAGGAACTTGCAATTTCGAAACTAAAATTAATAAAACGTCAATACGTGGGACGTGCACTTTAATTAATTATATTTTTAATACAACTAACAACGTATGTAAGTATATCTCTCAATGTGAAAATGGACTAGCTAGAAAATGTATCTATTAGAAATATTATTCTATTATTTGATGTTTGGATTAGTAAAATATATCCATAGGTGTGAGTAGGCGTCATTAACCAGTTAATGGTAGTTATGTAAAAGTAGCAGCTACAAAGACGTAATTACACCAGAAACAGATACCATAATATAGTATAGTATCATGTAGTAGGTACGTCACGCAATAGAAGCAGTACCTACCAGAAAGCTGTGTACTGCATCATTTGTGATCAATTATTGTCATTAAAACGGTGACGATTAGTAGATAGAAGCTAATATCATTCTTAAAGGGGCTCCTTTTAATTTCACATTTATGGAAGTGTTTGAAAAACCCGTAAAGTCCTTAACTTATGGTCATTAGACCTTGAATTACTGCAGCCATAGAATTCACACACTATAACAACACAACAAGGTAATGTACTTCTATAAATTTAGTTACATTATTTAAGTAAATATATAAAAAAGTATACTTTTTTATTATCGTTTGATACTAGTATAAAGGTGCATAAATTGCGCACTTAAATATAATCCATAGCACACATAACATATTAAGATGATATGCATTATAATTTCGACGGTGAAGGATCAAATCCGTATCCTTCCAATTTTCTCTAAATAGGTAAAACTGTATGCATCTAGTGAAAGCGAATGGAAGCAATTATGGACGCATACGATTTTGCTTTAGAAAAAATTGGAAGGATATGGATTTGCTGCTAGCGAATGAAAGGGTACAGATTTGACCCTTCCGCGACGATTTGGATATTTGGAACATTCTTAAATATTGAACGATGCATTGTGAATGCAAATAAAAAAGGTAATTTTTCAACACTTTTGACTATGAAACCAGTAATGTGTTCGGATTAAGTTTTTAACCTTAAGGAGATAAATAAATATTACATATCTAAGCAATAAGAATAAGTATCTTAAAGCTCGTAAATGCGCAAATACTTTCGCTATTAATGGAGACCCAGCTAATATTTATAAGGCCCGAACTTTATTCAAAATAGTCCTTTTCGAGTCGAATTATATAGAGTCCGTCAGGCTATCCTCTTTGGAGGACAATGTCAAGTTTATTTTGTTTATAAAATCGCCTTTCCCTTTATATATCTAGCTGTGTTAGGGTTCTCAAAGCTCCTTGCCTAGTTTATTTTAGTCTGGTTGGCAAATTACAAAAGTGATAGTTCACAAAAACAGCTCAGTTTAGCACATACTTAAAAGCTGGGTACATGCTGACGTAAAATTTTTTTCCTGCTTAAACATTCGATGGCAATTTTCGTGGAGGTTTTTGTAAAATCTCCATAAAAAATACCTTAGTCGAAAACGCCTTCAGGCGATTTTCTGCTGAGAAAATTGAAAACCTTGTTCTTTAAATTTCAGCCGGTTACTCTCTGCAACTATGGACAAAAGTTATAAATCAAAATGTCGGCAGTGACGCGTAGTCAAAGTGTCAAAAAGTCATATGTGTCAAAAGTTTGCATACACACCTAGAACTTCGATTTCAATTTTTTTTTGAAAACTCGAAAAAATTAAATAAAAAATATGAGCTAAAGGTAGCCCTAACAGCAAAATGAGGTAATCAGTAATGTTTCAGTAGCAGTTATAAACTACCCAACGGCGGATCCAGAATTTTTTTCTGGGGGGGGGGGGGGCAAAAATGTTAAGCCGCCGTATTGAAATTGGCCGCTCCTATCTCTGCAATGTTAAAAAAATTCCTTCTGGGGGGTGGCTAAAGCTCCCTCGCCCCCCCCCTCTGGATCCGCGGCTGAAACTACCATAAAGCTGCGTACTAGTCCATTATTTGTGATCTGTTTCTACTAGCTTCTACAAGAAAACATAACAAAACTCTGAATTTAAATTTTTGAATTTCGTGCCAAATTTTAAAATTTAAATTTGCACACTCAATGAAAAATAAATAACATACTATTCAAGCCGCAATGATTAGGCGAATCTAATTAACTTACTAGCGAAGTTACTAGCGGGATCCCAAAAGTTTTTGAATTTTGGCGCGTTTTGTTATTTGAACTTTACAAATAATTACCTTTCGAATGATACATCACTCGTTAATATTGGTCAAGTATTTCATAATACCGCTAAATCATGTAAATTGAGCAATATTTCAATTTTGAGCGAACTTTTTATTTTATATTTTGGAAGAGCTTCACGTTGTTATATCGTATGCCTAATTCCGTTAAAAATTGTAATAGTTTGTTAAATTATATATGCACATGCATGCACATTATATATGGAGAAACAAAAATTAAAGAATACTTTTGAATTAGTAATTAATTGCATTGCTAAAATGACATTTATTGTGTTAATCTGGTAACCTCAGCATTCAGCGCTGTTGCTTCTTTTCTTCCCTAGCCCAAATTCTTACTATAGAAACCATAGACTAATTAAATCTTGTCAGTCTGTCAGTCCCGTACATTACATCTTTAAGTTCAAAATTAGTATTATTGCCCAAGTTTGTCTCCTAAATTAGTGTACCCCTGCGTACTCCTGTAGACACGCAGATACGTCCATTTTTATGTTGATAGACCCTCTCACTGACATCCCATTTGCACTCCCGAGTACAACGCATAGAATTTAATTTTATATTTTTTGGCCGCCTACTATGCAGACCAGCGTACGACTACTTTTATATTTACAGCCCCGCGTACTAATTCCATAAAAGAAAGCTGTGGGATTTATTTAGACAAAACAATGCTCATTGCCTACCATGCGAGCCATGATATTTTTTTATTGTTTTTTCCTTTCCAAATTTTCTTTTTCTGTTTTTCCGAGAGTAACAATAATTGAATTGACTGAGACTTATCAAATTATCAAAGAAACCCACTATATAGCTTCTTTTAATAAACTAATGGAAAGCTATACAATATTGCCTAATTACTGAGGTACACAAAAACACCGCCCTATTAAAAATTAAAGAACAGCTACTACTTTTGTGACCTTACAATATGTTACTGCAGTCGTTTACATTCGTTTCATTTCCTTTTAAGGAAAGCGAGAGGATGTTATGTTAGTGTATATCGAAATCAGAAGACGATACATAAAAAATAAAAACAGTGTGTGGTTATTTTTAAACTGATCGAATTCCTTGAAAAACAACTCCGGGCTGCTTTAAGAGGTGATAACTTTATTTTTTCTGGACAGTTTAGTGCAAATTACACGTCCACGTATGTTGCAGCATCTTTTTCTGTTTCAGTGTTACCAATGGAAGAATGGTATTCCTCCAAGTTGGTTTAAATCAAGGAGCAATCACAAAAGGTTGGTTTGGTCGGACGGACGGACGACTTTTTGCCGGATGACGGGTCTAACCATCCAGC